>OMNN01100588.1:15373-65128 GCA_900302755.1 Chromis chromis | reverse complement strand
ATTAGTTGTCTGTTGTGTGCCTCACTCTGTATTCTTGAAGTAAATCAGCCCACATATGAGACAATCACAAAGTGGATAAAATAGCAATTTCCATTTAATAGCAAATTAAATGGAAATTGCTTCTGTTGTTGAAGGTACTTTTCCTCCAGACGTACATATTCATCCACTTTGTGAACAAACAGCTTATCAAAGTACTTGGAGTCAATTTTTATTGCAGTGTTTTACGGTCGCAGCGCCACGCAGTCCATCACAGTGTAAGTAATACAACGTAATTACAGTTTCACTCAGACCAAATCAATATCTGCTGAATGAGAATTAGCTTTGATGAGCAATTAATTGCGTTGCGATGGAATGGACACTGCGGGTTTTGCTGCCTCCTTTAATGCTCTCATAAATCCGTAAAGCAGTTCCTCTGAGGAATGCTATGCATGATGGGAACGCTTCCTTCACCTGTAAAAGCACTGGAATTAAATGATCCTAATTCACATTCATGGCACTGTCACAAAAAACAATAAAGCCAAGCTACTTTGTATGCTAATAATTAAAAGTAGAAAATGAAGGAATGATGAACTAAACAGAACAACAATAAGTGTCATTAGCGAGATTCTGCTATATGGTTATTTCCAGTAAGACAACACTGCATTGGATTTTGTTCCCTCTGTTACTGACATGGGGATGTTGACATGCATGCGTCCAATTTATTGCTGAGAAATGTGCAGATGAAGACAAGTTGAGCAGAAGAAAGAATGTGACCTCAGTTTAATGTAAAAGTGAGGATTAATTCCCCCCTTGTTTCTGTAATCCACTGTTTCAAGTACATACCACAGAATTACCTGCATAAAGTGTGAACAGGCATGAATTCAGTTGAATTATTTATGCTGCCATGAAAGTTCTGAATTAATATTGGTAATGTCAGAAAACAAAACAAAGATTAACGTGTTATTCGGGATTTGTTTCAAATAAAGTAAATAACATATAAATGTATAAAGTTTATAGGATTAGATGGCTTTTTATAGAGTTAATCATATCATAGGCCTTTTGGGATACACTTCTATAAGATTTTATAAGATCCTATATGAGCCAATCGAATGATTTTGATTAATTATATAAGATAAAATTCTACTGGAGATGTTCTGAAATCCCAAAAAAATTCAATTCCTATTATCTCGTGGACTCCTAAAGGACTTGTCGACTAGGGTTTTTTCATCCATGTTGGCAACAGCAGCTGATGAAGCTGATGTGACACAGTTACAAGCCCTGGAAAAGCTAGAAGGCTGACTTTGAGTTGTGATTGCTTTGTCAAGCATTTATTAATCATTTATACATCCGCTGAACCCATTTACATGCTGGTTTAAGTAGGAAACATTGACTACAAAGATGTCAAACGGTGCTCTTGTCAAGCATTCATCAACTGTTTCCACATCAGGGCTCAAGATAGTTAATGTACTGACTAGCAGTGTATCTGAAACCACTGCTTTACTGGTCATTGGGGTTTGGGTTAGTGGGTTAGTTTACTCACCAGTGAGCAGTAAACTGAGATTTCAGACAATAATTATCCACTTTTTGTGTCGTGACTGATGACTGAAGAGTCACAATATAGCAACTTTGCGATTGCAATTGTGAGATCGTTAGCAGAGAGCAATGCCATGGGCACAACTTTATTTTTTTATTCCACTGTGGAATTTTTGAACACATTCATACTGTCAACTATTTCAGAAACTCAAGTTCAGAAACTTCTATGACTATACATACCAATAACAAACACATACATGTTCTTATGCCTACTTGTACCTGCATTGTAGTGTGTTATAACCCCTTTATTATTTGCATATATGATAAATGCTCAGTATGAAATATAAAGTAGCAAGTTCCTCTGCAACAACTATTTCTGTTTCAGTCAATAATTTATGAGAGGTTAAAGACGACTGCAAAATTAAAGATGTTATCTTCATAGCATATTTATGGACTGCAGACTTTATCTTTAACTTCAAAATAATCTTTCTCAATCCTCGACGTTTCTAATATAACCCCAGAGATCATATAAATGGCAGGAAAACTTACAAACGTGTCAACACTGTCAGAATGAATAGATATGTTACAATGACAGGGATATCTGCTAGGCGACATGCAGCGCTTTCAATTCTCTATATGACAACGTTCCTCTTTGTGAGGCTGCTGTTACGATTCAGAATGACACCTTTCAGCGGGAAAGACCACTTTGTAGCTCGAAATGCATGTCGGCCTCGTGACATGCTGAGGATCTCGTAATGACTGATGATACAGTCTGGTTTGATTCAAAACATTAAGACAAGACAATTATATCCATAATTAATGGTGCATGGTTCTCGACAAATGGTTGCAGTCAGTGCTTTGTGAAAGTGATGAATTGTTGTTTGTATTTATTATTTTGATGAATGCTGATCACAGTGCACTTAAATCATATTTTTCATGGTGACTGTTGGTAATTGAGTGGTTTACTGGTGCAGCTCTGCAACATAATTAAGACAAAACACGCCATTTTTATTATGTTAGCCAAATAAATTGTATCACCTTATAGTAATTGCATTTCTCTTAAGTTCTGTGCTCTTATGTCAAATTAAAACTGTTCATATTTACGATATTAAAAGTACAGGGCTGGGGATGCGTTACTCTAAGATGCCCTAAAGGTTTTTTTTTTAAGTTATACAGTCCAGGTGACTTACCTGGCCAGATTGTAGTTTTCACTTTTTCCTTCTCTAGAAGCTCTTGTGTGATTTTGGCAGTGAGCTTTCGATCGTTATCATGGTGGAATATTCCTCTTCTGCCGAGCTTCTGTAGGTTGTGAGTCATCTTGTCAGCCAGCCAGTTCATAGTACTATCTATAAATGTCACCTTTTTCATCCATGCATCCCCACATAATTACACTCCCACTTCTGTGCTTCACTGTCAGGACTATGCATTCACTGTAGTAGTCCTGGTCAGGTTCCCATCAAATATGCTGGATCCCATTTGGACCAGACACATTTATCTTGCTTTAATCTGACCAAATAATGGTGGTCCAAGCTTCTTTTCATGAATTATAGCAAAGTTTTACTTGCAGTTTTGTACCAAACAGAAACCATGGGAGTTTTTTCTGGGTTTTGTCCATCAAAGTTGACATTATGCAACGTCCTTCACACCGCCTGAGCTGTCACATAAAC
This sequence comes from Chromis chromis, assembly GCA_900302755.1. Taxonomy (NCBI): domain Eukaryota; kingdom Metazoa; phylum Chordata; class Actinopteri; family Pomacentridae; genus Chromis; species Chromis chromis. Next base: position 61,949 of record OMNN01100588.1, on the reverse strand, counting down.
TCTGATTTCCATCATTACACACTGTGCCAAGTCGGAAGCCCGTCTGTTTTTCAAACCTAGATTGTAAAAGTAGAACACTGTCATTGGCGTAATTTTAGGAGGACCACCACTGCAGCTCTGATTAGTGGCTCTATGGCTCGTTCTGTATCTCCTGTTTACTGCTGCAACTGTGTTTACACTGATTTTTAGTTGGTCACAGATCTTTCTGTCTCATTTTCCATCTTCCAGAAGAGTCACAATCACATTATTTAATTCCTCTGGGAAATATTTTCCATGTGGAGCCATGATGCAGACATGCAGACAGACACAACCTATAGGTCCAAAACTAATGCCTGGTGTTCACAGCTCATTTTATAACCATGCTTTAATGAGACAATTTGGAAATCACAGGTGTAGTCAGTTTGGTTTTAGTGATCACAGGTGTATTCACTTTTGTTACACTGAGTTTTGTTGCACTACTAGTTTCCCTTTCTGCTCAGAAATAATGCGATTTTTGAGAGCTGATATGATTTTGAATCTTTTGACATTTAAGTGGTATTGTACCCGGATGTACTTGCTTCAGTTGTATACTGTACAGCTTTAAAAAAAAAAAAAGAGCAGCTCAAAGCACAACGTTTTTGCATAATCATGGATATTAGCACTAAGTTTGAGCAAAAAACTATCAAAACTGCTGTTTCTAACTGAAACCTTCACCTGATATCATATATATTGAGAAGAAACAATGAATTTGATGAAATAACACATTGTCATTTTGCACTGATGGGTAGAAAAAATAGTTTAAGTTTCAATTGAGTTCATAAATATTCCAGTTTTTCATAAATTTGTTGTTTTAAGGAATACTTAAGTCATCAGTCCTTTAAAAACTGCAGACATAAGAATGACAAAGGCGTTTTAAACACAATAATTGTCAATTCTAGACCCTAAACATTAAGAATGTATATCTATGTCTGTATATATCTGTATGATTGTAAAGGGAGAGAAGAAAAAGGGATGATAAGAAACACCCAGAGTTTAGAGCAGGACAGAGAGAAAGAGAGAGGAGATTTCCTTCTGGGAGCCTGTGAGTCAGACAAGGATGATGTATTGTTCGTTTTTTATTTCTTAGAACGGGGATTCTTTGCGTCTTGGCTTCTGGACAGCGGGGGTCTGTATCACCAGGCTACAGAGCCAGTGGTGTTTATTTAAACTTCAGATACTGGGAAGACGTCAAAAATCCCAAGGAAGGCTTTGAATTGCAGCCTTTCTTGTTTGTGTGCAGGCTCGAGAACTCATGGCATCACATGTGCAACGCAGCACCACAAAATGCAGCCTTGAACAGCACACAGTTCACATTCCTGCCACTTTTGTCTCGGTACGTCTTCCTCTCAGGGGCTGAAATGTAATTTGAGAATACGCTGCAAGCTACTTAATCAAACAGCATGCCGGAGCCCTCTGCTGTAACCTGTCGATTGGTTCTGTCCATGTCGCATCAACCGACCCCATCCATCATGTGCATGTATCTAATGTAAGGATGCTGTTCGGCACATTCTGCACGATTCATATTTGAGGCACTCAATAAGGTGTATAGATGTGATAGATGGACTGTCAGGTGTGACCTGAAAGCTAAAAGCAACGTCCATGACTGTGTGTCCTGCATATTCAACTCTGACATTGAAGTGTTGTTGGATTCTGCACTATATTTAATTCATTAAAGTCATCTTTTGGATGTTAATAAGTGGTGAAAACTGACCAAACTGAAACAAATGGGTTTTTATTCAAATGCTTTTAGTGTTCTTGTTTGTTTAAACAAGGCTGGATGATGAACTGGGCATACAGATCCCTTATGGGTTTTATTGAATAGTTTGATGTGACACACCTTAAAAATGGACTCTACTTTATTACCCGATCTCAAAGTCTTGAGAAGAATCATGTGTCAAATGTAGTTTTTAAAACTTAATAACTTATTTTATGACAGTTGTTGTGTATTGAATATTAGCACAATTTACCACTCAAAAATGGAAGCTCTGTGATATTCCAGTGTAGAAATACTGTACAAAGTTTAGACAGGGTCCGAGGTGGATAGTCTTGTAAAAGTCCTACAAAAATAACTACTCGAGTCAAAAACCTGTTATATCATCAGTCGTGTAACATATTCATCTTAAAAGTCACTAAAGTTGTCAGTGGAACAAGAAGTCCAGCATAAAATGGAAGTTACTTGAGTAAATGTATTAAGTTTCTAGTCACTGGACAAGGTATAGCAAGAGGAAAGCAAAAAAATAAAAATTATTAAGCACAAATATTATGGCTCATTGATTATCACAGCGCAGCATTTTGAGAACTGTTAGGGCCCCGAGGCAAACCATTAAAACAAATCCAACACTGTTACAGGATGGAAGAAAAGCAAAGGTAAACTGAAAAAAAAAGGACAGGAAAACTGGGACTGGAAAATGAGAAAATCATATTAAAAAATGCACAGATGCAAGCAAACAATGCAAATAAAGTCAAACTGTTTGCCTCACAGACACAGATACTCCAGCAGCTACTACAAACATCTAAATACTGCCAGTAAGTTATCACAATAAATAATGCAAAGGCTGAACTAAAACACATCCAAGAGCTCAGAAAAAAGGAATAACTGTGAAAATAATCTTATAAGAAGAACCATTTAGTCACATTGCATGAGCTTCATTAACAGATGCATTACTGTAAGTGCTGTTTTCCACGTTAGCCAACAGAAATAAGCATTGAGTTATGGAAAACCTACAGCTCTTCATGCTCCAGAACAGTTTGGACCTTATGCTACTGTTTTCTTCACTCTTGATGAGGTCATCTAGAATGTGGTCATGACCGACAAATTGGACACAGAAAATCAAGTCAAGGAACCATGTGACTTGCATTAAATTTGTATTTCTGTACAGAAGCAGTCTCAATCACATTATTTAACATTGCTCAGTAATGTCGCTTTTCATATTTGTTATGAAATGAAACAATGTCCATCTACACTATACAGTCTATACTTACAGAACGGGCCTTAAATCATGCATTAATGATTAATGAGAATGTTTTCCTCTACAAAAGTACACAACCTGACATATATGTATGTGTTGTTTCTGGGTGTTTTCATATCAGTAAAATCTCATGAGTGCTGTTTGTGTATGCTTGCACAGTATACACACATGTAGGATGCTATACACTGATCAGGCATAACCTTATGACCACCTGCCTAATATTGTGTTGGTCCCCCTTATGCGGTCAAAAATGCTCTGAACCATTGGGCATGGACAAGAGGACCTCTCAGGGTGTCCCATGGGGTCTAGCACCAGGATGTTGGCAGTGGATCCTTTGGGTACTCTGGCTTGTGCAGTGGGGCCTCTGTCAATGAAATTTGTTCCACTGCATCCTGTTGATGCTTGATCAGAATGGGGTGTAGGAAATTTGGAGGTCAAATCAATCTCTTGGGCCATTGTCATGTTCCTCAAGATGTTCTCAATTGTTTGATGTTGTTGCCATGTGGTGGGGGGCATTGTTGTGCTGGGGTAGGCCTGTGACATTTGGGATTGCCATTTACATAAGGGAGTGTGCTTGTTCTGGGACAATGTTTATTTGGGTGTCTAAGTCTCATCAACACGGATGTTAAAATCCAAGGTTTTCCAGCAGAACACTACATAGTACCAATATGATCAATGTTATTCACTTCACCTGTCAGTGGTCATAATGTTGTGGCTGATCGGTGTATGTGTGCATCACATTCCCTCCTCTGTGCCTCACTGTCAGGTCTATGCATACACTGTGGTACTCCTGGCCAGGTTCCTGCCATCATGTTGGACCCCTAAGCTACGCAAATGTATCTTGGTCTCATTTGACCAAAGAATGTGCTCCCAATATTCATTAAGCTTCGTTTAGTGTTCTGTAGTGAAATTTAATCTTGCAGTTTTGTACCAAACTGCACCCAAGGGTGTTTTTCTTGGATGCTGCCCACAGAGGTTGACATTATATACTATTCCTCACATTGTCTGAGCTGTCTCAGAAACTCGAACTGGCCTTCAATCATGCATAAATGAAATGCATTGACTTCCTCCACAAAATACACAACTTGTTCACTCTGACTTGCTACAATAGCAGTATATAATGTGTGTCTATTTTTGGGCGTTTCCATGTGAGTAAAACCTCATAAGTGCTGTTTGCGTGTGCTTGCACAGTATACACACATGTAGGATGCTATATGAGTGCATCTGTGTGTGAAGGTTAATTAATTCCCAGGACAGAGGCACACACATGCACAGCTTCTCTGTGATAATAGGGCTTGTAATTGGGGGATTCAAGCCGTCAGAACTTGTACCCTCCATGCACAGACCTCAGCTGGTTGCCTAGGGCGATGTTTCCATGAGGGCAGTATGGAGGATGACTTTTCCCTCCTTGTTTACCCACCTAATCCACGAGGAGAGGGATGAATTACGTCTGTGTGTTTTCTTTTGTTACAGATTCCCAACAAGACTTCTAACATGCTTTCATGTCACGTCGACTCCAGATCCCCCAGGATCCTATTTTAATCACAGCCATATGTTAATATGGTTGCTCATGGTCCTTCCTAAACATGATCTAATTGGGATATCCACTGAGGGGAATGATAAATAAATGAAACATGATGAAACTGTGAAACTGATTTTGTACTTTTGCATCCCTATTTTAACAACTGCTGATTGATAGAATAGAAAAACCTCAGGGTCCCTGGTGTGAATGGCTCGTGGGAAGGCATACTCTCTTTGTATTCTGAGATGAAGCTATGGGAGAAATGGATGGGAGTGAGCGTTTCAGGCTGCTCTGGCCTCCACTTGACTGCGCAGGGATCTTGGGAGGTCAGGTGGAAAACAGCAGGGGAGATGGGCACTCATCTCCTGGGGCAGGAGTCGGCAGGTTTACCCACAGAGAGAGGGGTTAAAGTCAGACCTGCCCTGGGATTTCACACTGCGATGCTCAAGAAGTCTCAGGGTTTCACCTGGGAGAGTATTTTAGCCTTTACCTTCAACAGCCGCAGTTTGAAGAAACAGAAAACCAAAGTCATACATATATTAATAGGGTATATTCCAGTTTTATATGGATTGAACTGCTGCCCTTTACTGCTGACATAATATAAAAATAAAATACAGGTTAAGAAGAATAAAAAAAAACAGGGTATCTTGTGTGAGAAGAGATCGCCATCTTTTGGAAAGAAAGCAAAGTGCACCGATCCTAAGCAGAGGAGCATTTATAGGGGTTTAGTTCCATCTGCTGGTGAAAAGGAGAGAAACAGCAAAGTAGAAGCAGCTGTGATTTGACTGGGGATGAGCATGATAACACAGATGTTAAGTGTACTCTAACATATTTTCTATGTTTTAAGTTTTTATTCAATCTATCAATTAAAGTTATAAAAGTGTGGGGTCACTGCTATCTGTTCTGGTAGTTTGAACAACATATGGCATGTGATGCAGCATGAAACTGATGAGTTTGGCAAACCATCAGTCTGATATAGTACACTGAGCCTTCCAAACAAAGCCACATATAACATGAAAATAAGGTCTATATCAAGATTTATATTACCTCATTTTAAATTCTTTTTTAAATTTCACAAAAATATATATGGAAAGGCAAATTTTGTTATCATAGTTTTGCTTTGATAGTATAATATTCCATTATATTACAATTTTATATTACAGTATTACATTTCAAGTGTCAAATTTCACATTTCAATCCAAGGCCACTGCATAGTGACTGCATAGTCCTGTTCTCTCTCCCTTTTACCCTCACCCCAACTGGTCGAGGCAGATATCTGCCCTCCCTGAGCCTGGTTCTGCCAGATGTTTTTTTTTTTGTGATAAGGGGAGTTATTCCTTCCCACTGTCACCAAAGAGCTGCTCAAAACCTTGGATTTGTTAGGATTCTCTCAATAATATAATATTAAAAGGTCTTCACCTTACTATGTGAAGTGCCCTAAGATGACATATGCTGTGAGCTGGTGCTATATAAATGAAGCTGAATTGAACTGACAACATGAAACATTCAACTTATGCATCCTTTCAAAGGGTATAACTTATCTTCTTTGGGATTGTAAGTACCAGCAAGGAGTCACTGAGTGGTTTGATGGGTATAAAAAAGATGTAAATCATATGTTATGGCTTTTGCAGTCACCAGATTTTAACCCAATCAAAACCTTATAGGAGATTTTAGACACCACTGTCCACCACCATCATCAAAACACCAAATGAGGGAATATTTTGTGGAAGAATGGTGTCCATCCCTCCAGTAGAGTTACAAACACTTGGAGAATCAAAGTGCATTGAAGCTGTTCTGGTGGCCCAAAAACCTTAGTAGGACTAAGAAAAACCAACTTACTTCAATTTGTCACCTGTCTGTATATCTTCTTAAGGACCATAACAACAAATAATTATGCATATCCTCTCACATGTTCTGCTTCTACATATTAGCTAATTTTTTCATTATTGTCTTTCATTAATAATGAGTTGTAACTACTTGTAGATTAGACATTTGAAACATTAAAAATATTAACTTGTCAAAGCTGGCTTGTAGAGAGTTAAATGTTTACTGGATTTAACAGCAGGAATTCCCCTCAAACATCCCCCATTCTGACATCTCTTTGCTATTTCCAACAAAACAAACATCATGTGACCCATCATGCTGAACCTTGGCCGCACGAGTCCCATCAAATGCCTATAATACTATTCGACAGTCTTGCAGCGTCATCAAATATCTGCTTTTGGCTTCGAATGCGTCCGTCGTCCAACATCTGACTGAGCTCCGACTGCAGATGCAATCATTCACACTTCAGAAGTCTTGACCGAGGGACCTTCTCGGTATGTACTGTGTGTGGAGGAATTTTAACAAGCTCTGCTCCTGCTGATGAAGTGAAGCTGACATCCATACAGTGGTCAGTCAAGTGAAAGTTAGGGAAAATGAGGCAACACAGTGGGCACCGTCATTTTTTGTTGTTGTTTTGTTTTTCCCGTTGTCTCTCTAGCTGAGCTGTCCTGAGGCCTGTTTGATCCTGGCAGAAAAATTGCATAAATTTCTTCAATTGAAACCACAAAGAAAAAAATCTGTTTTTAAAACACTTGCCCTCTGTAAAGTATAGCTTTAGATGGGGACAAGACTAAAATGTCAGCAGACTGTGTGAACCTTGATGAAGGCCGCCCTCCTGCAGTTCGTGCAGCTGCTTCTACAATACCCTGACTCTTTTCCCCCTGACCCCAAAAGGCCTCTGTCAAGCTGTACACACATACGAGAGCACATGCACTCGTACAAACAGCACAATGCAGGAAAGTGTCGAGCCTTTAAACTGCTGTAATTACTGGCTGAGACTTGGAAGACTGCTGGCTTTGTTCCCTGCTCGGGCTGGGCGGGTAGAGTGGGAGCCAATGAGGGGAGAAAAACATGCGGGACAAGGGGGAGAGGGGGCCATGTTGTCGCCAGAGTTGCTTCTTCCTTCCACAACTTCACGATCATTCATTCTGTGACCTGCAGCTACGGAGAAATGGAGCCGAAAGAGGTAAATAAAGAGGATGACAAGAAGGAGAAGCCCAGTGAGGAGGTGGTGCGGCTTCGGAGGGAGATTGGGTTGGTCCCTGCTGTGTCCTTCATCATCGGGACGGTGGTGGGCAGTGGGATCTTCATCGCACCGAAGGGAGTCTTGATGAACAGTGGGAGTGTGGGGCTGTCTCTGCTGGTGTGGACGCTGTGTGGCGTCCTCTCCTTGTTTGGTAAGTTAAACTGAAGTTACTTATACATTTATGTGTGAATTATGAGATGCAATGCACATTATATGTAAATAGCAAAAAGCTAAATTTAAAGTCCCTCTCCGGTAAATTATCCAGCCCCTTAAAACTCATCTTTGTGTATGCCCTAAAATGGTTTAGATGTAACTCTACACTTCCTCTTTCGCTTCCTTTCTCACTGCTTCCCTCAGAATGTGCAGCTCTACGAAGTCCCCCCCCTTTCCCTCCACCCACCCCTAGTCACTTGCTGCAGCTCAAGCACACCAGCTTCATCTACAGCTCTGCTCAAACACTTTAAAACTGCTCTACACTGCACAATGGCAAGTTGCACTAATGGAGTACAAGGGCTGATCAAAAAGTTCTGAGACCGTCATATGCAACATGTGTGAGCAATAATTGAGTTAGGAAGTTGTGTGATGTGGCACTATCAACAGCGAGACAACATTTTTGTGTGGGGGCACATTTTTGCGATTTCTCCATGGGCATCAAAAAGGAACAAAGAGGAAAATATGACTTCCTGTGCCAGTCAGCAGCCTGGGTGAGCAAACTTTTATATTGAGAATCATCACTAGTAATGAGAGGTGGGTCTGCAGCTACCATTAAGAGAAGAAACAATATTTTTTTACAGTGGAAGAGCTGCAGTCTTTAAAACCAGACAAGATGCATCAGGTCATTGGTATTCTCGTTGTTATGCATTGGGAATTACTTCCATCAGGGTCAGACAGTCAACGTTGAGCTGTACTATAATGTTCTGAGGTGTCTGAGGGAGAATGTTCAGGGAAAGAAACCCCTGAACTGTTGTGCGATGTCATGGAAGCGTTCCATTGCACTGTGCTCCAGTCACAGTGTGGTGATTAAGCATGGGTTCTTTTGGCCACAACAACACAATCGCTGCTCCCTCCCCGTGCTACTCACTAGAATGGCTCCCTGTGACTTCTCCCTATTCCCCAAAATTAAATTCAAGTTGAAGGTTTGCTGTTCTGACACATTGTAGGAGATTCAGTGTTCTTCGCAGATGGTGCTTGACCCTTAGATAACAGTACTTTCCGGGGAATGTTACAAACGTTGCAGGAGCCCTGGGAGCTGTGCATGACAGGGAGACTACTACAACAGGAATGGCTGCAACATTTAAATTAGGCACAGTTTTTGTTTTTTATAGGCTCAGTCTCCTAACCTTTTGATCTACCCTCGCAATTTGGCCATACATGATTGACCTGAAACCTGACAGAATTATGATATGGAAAAGCCACCTTGCAAGTTGACAGGATAGGTTATCATTTAAATAGGCAATTGGTCAATCACAACCTGAATTATTTTTAAATACATGATATCAAACTTTTCTACAGTTTATCTATAAAGTAAAGCTACATTTGAAAAATAAATCACATTAAACATATATAAGATTCTAATGATCACCACAAGTTGACTGACAATCGTCCACGATGTTGATTTGACCTCCAAACTTCCTAGACCCCATTCTGATCAAGCATCAACAGGATGCAGTGGAACAAGTTTAATTGACAGAGGCCCCACTGCACAAGCCAGAGTACCCAAAGGATCCACTGCCAACAACCTGGTGCCAGACCCCATAGGACACCCTGAGAGGTCCTCTTGTCCATGCCCAATGGTTCAGAGCATTTTTGACCACATAAGGGGGACCAACACAATATTAGGCAGGTGGTCATAATGCTATGCCTGATCGGTGTATATGCAAAAGTAGTCCAGTAATCCATTATATATGTGTTTATAGATTGTTTTGATTTGTTGTGTTCATCTTTTAGGGGCCCTGTGTTATGCTGAACTGGGCACCACTTTTACAAAATCAGGAGGTCACTACACTTATCTGCTGGAGACACTGGGCCCCCTACCTGCTTTCCTACGACTCTGGGTTGAATTCTTTTTCATCAGGTACACTCAGAAATATCTGTGGGGGGTTCTAGAGGTGTAAAAACCCCAAACAAATGTATTTTTTCTACTTCCAGACCATCTGTAGCTTCTTACGTGTGCCTGGCTTTCGGTCGTTATGTGGTGGAGCCGTTCTTTGCACCTTGTGCTGCTCCCATGGCGCTAATAAGACTTGTCAGCGTCCTCGGATTGAGTGAGTGGTTTTTATACCTTCTTTTTTTATATGCAACACTACACTACATATAGAACAAGATGCAGAGCCATGAATATTTCTGTTGTTTGTTTGTCTTCTTGTAGCATTTGTCGTGGCAATGAACTGCTGGAGTGTGAGCATGGCCTCTCGCACTCAGGTCATCTTGACTTTCATTAAGATGTTTGCTCTGGTCCTCATCATCATCCCTGGATTTATTGCACTGGGAAAAGGTGGGAAGACGTGACTGTTAAAAGGATTTCAAGCTGTTAGAGTCCAGCCAAACTGCATTCAGCTCAGCTTCTCTCTCTTTTTGTATTCTTCGCAGGAAAGACAGAAAATTTCCAGAATGGTTTCGAGATTGACTTGATAACACTGGACAGGTTGCCACTGGCCTTCTATAATGGCCTGTATGCCTACGGTGGATGGTAAGCAAACACAGTGTAGTATGAGTACTGGTACACACTGGTTTCACACAGATTTGTACAGTACATTACCAAAAATGCTATAAACAACAACAAGAAGTTACAATCAGACAAGATGTCAGTATATAGTCATTAATTAAACACACAACAATCAGTACCGTATGCCTGTGTCCGGGCTTTTCCTCTTTCCTTTAGGTTTTATCTGAACTTTGTCACAGAAGAGGTCATAAACCCAAATAGGTATTTTGCGCCGAACATCTGCTTCCAAAGTCAATCGATTTTTGAAAACCAAGCTGCCGTCAAAATGCATTGATATCACTCTGTGTGTGTCCTGTCTTGTCAGAAACATCCCGCTGGCAATAATCTGCTCCATGGTGACAGTGACAGTCTTTTATGTGCTTGTTAATGTGGCCTACTACACCGTGATGACTCCCGCTGAGCTGCTGCTGTCTGATGCTGTGGCTGTCGTCAGTGAAATTACACTCCATACTGCATTCAAAAGAAGAAAGAAAATCAGAAGGCCTGCGATAGCGCAGCGTTGGTCTGATGCGGTGTCTGTGTCTTTTGCAGACGTTTGCCAGCCGGGCTCTTCAGGGACTGGCTTCTGTGATTCCTATTCTGGTGGCCTTATCTTGCCTCGGTGCACTCAACGGGGGCTTCTTCGGGTCGCCCAGGATGCTGTTTGTGGGAGCCAGGGAGGGCCACTGGCCGGCAATCTTTTCCATGATTCATATCCGGAGACACACACCTTTACCTGCAGTTCTGTTTCTGGTAAAGTCCTTCCCACACATTGCAAGCCAGAGATCTAAATGAATAAATAGGAAGCACTATAAAGAATTTAAGACGAGGTGTACAAGAGCCATTTAACTGCAACCAAGAAAATGTTAAATAACAGGTATAAAATGAATTTAAATAGTGCATTTCAGTCACCTAAAATGCAATGCAATTGTTTTAAGAGTTGTCAGGTTTATCCATGTAATAATTATATTGGGTGACACAAGAGATATTTACGCCTCCACAAATATGATGTCCAGTCAGACAGAAACTAAATTCTGTGAGAATTTTACAGCGTCTACAAAAAGCAAATGGACACTCCAAGAAACTAAGATAAGATAAGATCAACTTTATTTGTCCATCACTGGGGAAATTTATGAAAGAAGCAGGACAAGAATAACAAAAAGTACTATAGGGCTAAATATAAAGCTATAATAAAGGTATTATGAAGACAATGTACAAGGCATGATGAACTTACATATGGATATGTACACATATGACATGATGGATATGTACAGGTATGGCATGAAACTCTATGAGAAGATTTTGGAAAAAGCAGATGTCAGGGGATAAGTCAAGAAAATTTCCAAGTTACTAGATATCCTCTGGAGTACAGTTAAACCTATCATGTAAATCTGCATAGAGCAGGCCGTCTTCAAAAACTGAGCAACTGTGCAAGAAAGAGACTAGTGAGGAAGGCCACCAAGACACCTATGACTCCCCTGAAGGTATAAGCTTCAGCAGCTGAGATTGGAGAGACTATACATACTGCAACTGTTATTTTACCTTACTTTTTTAACAACCTCTATTCACGTGGACATGTTAAAATGATCAAAATTTATAGGCTTATGGGAATTTATTAAAATATGCATATTCAGAAAATGCATCAGACTCATTTAATGATTGAATTTCCATATAGTAATTACATGTGCTTATGCCATTTCCTATGTGGTAAGAAACATTACTTTTAGAAAACTGTTCTGAATGTTAGTCAGTTGTTGTGGTGGTATAATAATGTATGATCTAATCTGATCTTTACTCTAATTATCATTAGATGTAACAGTCACAAAACTGTTAGATTGATTATTGATACATGATTCTAGCTGTACTGCCTGTGTGTCTCCAGTACCCCTTGGTGGTGTTGATGTTACTCCGAGGAGAGATCTACCAGCTCATCAACTTCGCCTCCTTTTCTCGCTGGTTCTTCATCGCCTTGGCAACCCTCGGGATGCTCATCCATCGATATCGTTTCCCTCTCCACCCAAGACCTTTCAAGGTGAGCGTACTGTGCTGACCTGCAAAGCTTTATTTTTCCCTACTGTACACTTAAACTGACGACTTCTCTTTCATTTGTTGTGCTTCACCACCTAAAGGTGCCTTGGGTCATCGCAATCACCTTCACCTTGGTTTGCTTCTTCATCGTGGGTCTGTCTCTTTACTCGGACCCCTGGAACACTGGGATAAGTTGTGCTCTCACACTGACTGGGGTCCCAGTTTATTATTTGACAGTCTATCGCTTTCGCTTGCCTCATAGATGGAGACGTGTCTTCAGTAAGTCATACCAAGACCTGGCAGCTTTTCATTGCACTTTGACACTAAAATATATCAGCCAGCCATTGAATGTATTCATTATGGAGGGTAAATATGTAGCTACACTGTTGAAATTATCTCTTTAAATGTGAATGATAAAGAATAGGTGAACTGACTTTGGTCTAATATGCTTGTTGATTCTGTGACAAAGCTCTCGTGTTAATGAGGAACTGAATGACTGAAACTGAGAAGTCAGCTGCTTGCACAGCAGGGAGGACTAAAAAGCAAATGCACTCCCAGCAGAATTAGTACAGGACAAAGACCCACTTGTTAAGGTTTTACAGTTGTTTTCTATTTTTCCGTTAAAGGCAAAACACAAAGTCAGAAAACAAGAGCACAAATCTGCTCAGAAATGTTCTTAAAACAAAAAAAACACCCAGGAAATATAATGCAAACAAAACGTGAGATATCATATGCTCACAAGTAGTCCAGTTTACTAGCCCAGGCTTTAGATAGTTAGAAATGCTCTTGCATAATTCTGCCTCTCTTTAATATCCTCAGACTACTGCAGCAAGCAGTTGCAGATCCTTCTAGAAGTGGCTCAACAAGAAGTCCAGACTTACTGAAGACCCCAAAGACATCCTGCTTTCTACTGACGGACTTCGTGGATACCACTTTTAAGTGCTAGAAAACTTATCTTTGCAGTATAAACCAATGTGTTCGAGGTATTCATTTTGTGCTAAAATACTTTCAAGATACTGTTTAGAGAAAATACTTGAAACAAGTGAAACTATGCTGGAAACAGGATTATATGCTTGTAGATTTTAAAACTGAATTATACTGTGAAAAGTCACTCATCTTGGACATTTTTCCAGCTTTAACAGCCACTGGTGTACAATATACTTGTTAAACTTTGAAAGCTCTGCTATAGACATAGTCATATTTTTCACTGTCCTGTAAAAAACAATAAAGTGCTATTAGAATGACAGAGACATCTATAAACTGGTTCAACTTTTATTCAAATATAAATAGAAATAAGCAGTATTGCTGTGTAGTTTTTCCAGATGAAACAGACTGTACAGGGGTTTCAACATCACTTGTACTTGAGCACATGTCAGGCTGTAAAAATCGCACCTTTTCCATTTACACTGTGACTGATCAAAATGTGCTAATGGCCAAACACATGACTTAATAAAAAGCTCTCATGTTGTATGAGGCGCCGACAGATTTATTGGAGAAACACCAACTTTAGGAAACGGAACGAAGAATCCACAATATTGCAATCCTCAACAGATTAACTTATTGCAATGCATGTAATTACAGGTTAACTAACCTGACAGACATATTAAAGCCATACATTATTTTGTGGCATCTTCGAAAACAGTTAAATACTCCATTCTATTCTCCAAAAATGGTGCTGAGGACTTAATATTTCCCCCTATTTTCCTGTTTGTGCTTCAAGACATAAAAGGCAGTAAGCATCCTTATTGAAAACAATTACAACCTGTGTTAGAAAGATACAAAATACTCACTATTTTGCTCCCCAAAATGTAAAATGTAATTGTCACTGCATGCAAAATGTCCCTCTGTGGGGTACAAAGTGCCCCAGAGTTGATACTGGCACATTAAAGAACAATTACTGCTCGCTTTAGAAAGTCAAGTGATGAAGACAGTTCTACGATCAACACACAGACACAATCCTATTGCTGTTAGTGCTACTTGTAATACTTTGTTATTACTAAAAATCCTGCATCACAATCTATAAATCTAAGGCGCTTTCACGTGGCTGACTGATCCGAATGGAACAGAATCATCTCACTAATTGATCGGACGATACGAATTTTCCATTTACAGATGTAAAAGCTAAATTATATATTAAAATGTGCAAATCAACATACATATACACTTAGACATTTTTTTTTAACTTCTCATGCAATTCCTTCGAGACAGATATGACACACTGGATAAGTGATAAACTGAAAGACCGCCACGTTTCCCATGTGAAGAATTTTAAAGGTAGAGGCAGAAGTGACATTAAGGCAGTTAATTGAACTAAAAACAAAAAACAAAACAGTAAGCCAGAGATGGAGAGAAACATCCAACAAGTGAGCAGCTTGTTAATGTGACTAAAATGGAAGTGTCCCTGTCATAGATCCAAAAATTTGACTTTATTCCACATGGCAGGCAGAAACATCCAGAGAAGAGCAAAGCAGATGCAAAAGAAAGCAAGCCAAAATAGTCTTGACGTAAATCCAAAAGAGGCCAGTCATTTTGTTGCTTCACTGAGCCTCATTACAGTCTATAAAAAAGGTGTCAGGCTACAAAAAATCCAAATAAATCACTTTAGCAGCTGAGAAGTGCATCAATTATATGTTAAAACTGCAATTTGTAAATTTTAACGCATTTAAAAGACAAAACTCTTTCGTATATTCATAGATACGAATTTTTGGAGCTCTACTAGATGTATAGAATATCAATATATGGACTGTAAAACATGCTTTTATTAAACAGCTTGTTTAATATTTCTCCCCAAGCCTATTATGTCAACCTTAGATGAGCAGCTCCTCTGTAATATGGATGTCATCCTTAAGTATGATATATTCTCTGTCTGAGAATAAGTTGGATCGTGTCAGACATTTGCTACCTTCATTTGCATCTGCTTTGCTGTTTCTCTCCAATAGTGTTTTGAAAAAATAAACAGATGCCATGTCATAAAATGTAATGGCCCTCAGGCTACTTGAATTGAGGGATGAACTCGGACCAGCTGATGTTGGCCATGCCGAGGTCCTCCTCATCCAGAGCAGAGAAGCTAATGTCCACCAATATCTTGCTCAAGCTGTCGTTCATGGTATCCAGCACCAGGCCCTCAGTGAGTGAGTGGTTAGCCGTTGTGCTACCTCCCGCCTGAAGCAGCTCTCTGGAGCAGCTACTCGGGAGGCATCCGATTGGCGACTCGGTTGGTCCGGTCGCTCTGGAGGGAGCGGATGTGAGCAGCTCTCTGGGGGAGCTGAACAGAGGCCAGTCTTTAAAGGGAGTGCTGTTGAAGCTGAAGGTGGTGTAGTCGTGTCGGGGGGTCACTGCGGGACCACCTGGCGTGCGAATAGGGCTGAAGTCCAGAACATTCTGGCTCCCTTTGCCCACTGGGGTCACCTTCCAGGGTTCAGTTACATTAGAAGGGGGCTTGCTGGGGGTGGAGGAAGACAAGTGGCTGCTACTTTTTATGGGGGTCTTGAAGGAGAACTCCCGGTCGGGGCTGTCCTGCCCGTGCTCTTCTAGCTCAGTATGGATGTCCTGGAATGTCGAAACATCAGAGGCTACGCCAGAGTCTAAGAAGGTATTATCAGGGCAGAGGAGAACAGGCTCCTCGTGCAGAGACCGAACCAGACGCTGTTTGCGCCGCGAGCTGCTGGCTTGTCTCTTTGGAGCGGCTTTGGGAGTCTCACATTTGATTGGAACACATACCTCCTCCTCCTTTACTTCCACCTTAAAGTTCTTCTGAGGAGACATGACCACAGCCTGGGTGTCACTTTGAGTCACCTGCCAGACATAAAAACACACACTTTAAATATTTACCAGCATCTGTGTCATGCATACTCACATCTCTATATGTAATGGCAAAAAAAAGACAGATTTAAGAAGTATTTCTTCTGAAAAGCTGGTTATATGTGGGTAGAAATAAAATAATTTGGTACATTGCTAATCAAACTGAAAAACAATTACTTAATCATTGTGCTATGAAGGACTGAGTCTTTACCTTAGGTGCTATGCGGACTCTCTTGGTTCCTCCTCGTGAAGTGTTCCGTTTCTGCTGGGAGGAGGTGGGGGGAAAGGGGGTAGATGTTGATGGTAGATAGACAGAAGAGGTGACAGGAAGCTGGATGGGAACCAAGTAGGAATCGGTTCGAGGGAGAAGAGGTTTCATCTTTCTCTCTGAACACAGAAAACACAACAACTTAGTATTGCATCTGAATAAACCGCAGTTACGAACATTTCTGTCCATTTGCCAACTTCCTGGTGCTTTTTTTCCCCACTCACAACTGAACTCCATGAAAAAGTCTTTACATCTGTGTTAACTCACCAGAGCCAGTTGGTGTTTTCCTTGCATCTGGAACCATCCTCTTTTGTTGACATGAAAAATAAGATGTGACATCACTTTATACAGTCAAAGCATAGTCTTAGTAGCCTTACTGCACTCCCATTCCTGACAACAACTTAGCAGCAACCTGTAAATTCTGTCCAGTATTTACCTTTAATGACTGTTTCTACAGATAATAATTATTAGACAATGCATGTCTCAAAGCATATTAGTCTTTCATTGTGACTTTAGCCTCTTTGCTTCTCTGCTGCTCCTATCATCTCCTCCTGCAACAAAAAGACATGCCTACAGCTTAGGCCTCCAGCTGCAGCTATATTCTTCGGACCCAAAAGAGTGTGGCGACAAACGGGTCAGTGAAAGTAATAAACTTCATATTTTTCTGTCCCTTTTTTGTCTCTCCTGCCTGACTGCGAGGTGAAGATGCCTCCTAAAGAACTGAAACAAGATTGAATCAATCTTACTTGGTGGGGAAATAAAAACATTGGCACGGGAACAGGAGCAGTCATTGGGTTACAACCAGGCTACAGAGAGGAATGTGAAGTGAGAAGGGAAAAAATGAAGAATGAATCTCAAAGCACTGCATGTTACAGTACACTTACAAAATTGCAAATGAAAAACAAGCACATGATGAGGGCAGTAAAAATGTGAAGTAACATTTTTAAAGCAACAGCATCCTTCTAAGGTTTTACTCCTTGGTGTAGAATAAGCCCAAAAAACAGCATTCACACTACATGACACAAACGTGCCCGACACCAGGACTAACAGTGACAAAAATATACATAAACTATGAATTTTAGAGCCTTCTTCTTCATAGAGATGTAAGGATGTACAAAGAGTGAAAGTGCTCACCTTGTACACCTGATCAAGAGTGAGACATCGATTGGCCTCAGGCCGGATAGTCCAGAAAGAAACTTTACCATCATGTGACGTCTCACGAATGAACATCTTATGTAGGGAGAGGTTATGGCGGATGGAATTCTGCAGTTATAAATGAGCAAAAACATCTTTAATGCCTATTTCAGCAGAAGACACTCAAAATCACAGAACTCAGAAGTCTAATCTGTCATCTGCTGCAATAGACGTGCCCAGGAATTACGGTATACTTATATCAGCTCTGAAGTACCTTCCATCCTGGTTTGGCCACATCTCTGTAGTAAGGGAAATGCTCCTCAATCCACATGTAAATCTCTTTCAGTGTCATCCTCCTGCTCTTCCTACTGTTGATAGCAAACTGGATCATGGCCATGTAGGAGTATGGCGGCCTCTCCGCCATGTTTTGCTGAACAGTTTCTGCATCGATAGGTGTATTGTGTGCCTGTGCACAAAAAACAAATGTAAATGACACTGATGCATTTGAGGTGTGACACTGCTTTATTCACTGTTGGAAAACATGTGGGGAAAAAAATCTACACGTTCAACTATCCTCAAATTTAAAAAAAGAAAGCTTCGACTTTAACTTTAAAGTCATCAGTTAATTTTCTGCTATCTAAATACTATGACTCTCATTGTAAATCACAATGTGGTGACATTTTAGTGAGACAGGCTGGTTAAAGGATGACATTTAGGGAACATGCTAAGACATGTCTGAGATCAGTGTTTCCCTCACACAAGTATCTGTTTACACATCAGCAGTAAAAATTACAAATAGGTGATAAAAAGAAGCTGCTGACCTGAAAAGTTTGTGAAAGTGGGTTTTGGTTCTCCTTATTGGGCATCTGCTTGGAAGGATCCGCTTCTAAGGTGCATGTGCTCATTCTGCCCAGCCACTGAATATTGGTGAGGCTGTCATCTAAAGGCCCGCCATCCTTAGTCACTAGTGAAGGAAAGCGAAAAACATGATTTACAGGTGTTAAGATGTAAAGGAAAAATTCAAATCCCAAACATATACTTAAATCCTATTTACATACATGGTTTAATTCCAGTGAGAGGTTTAGCATCTGGGGAGCTGAGTATAGTCTCTGCTTTCACTGTCTGTAGGGCTACATTTTGTGTAGAAACGTATTCCTCTTCAGCAGCAGGCTGACAAAAACCTCCATTGTCCCGGCTGCCATTCCCACTGAGAAGAATGAACTTGTTCGGGCCCTGTTCACCGCACTCTTTGCCCTTAGCAGTGAGGGCTCCAATAACACTTTGAAGGTCTGCCGTTTTGGGAATAACAACCACCTGAGTATCAGACTTGGAAGGGTGATCCATAATGCGGATACCATCAGGGAAGCATTGACTGGAGGTTGATTTTGATGGTTCTTTGGATGCTGGCGCACCAGACTGGCTTTGTGATTCAGCTGCTGACGGATCATTTTGCTGAAAAGGGAGTTTTCTTCTTTTGAGGATCAGGGGTCTCCTTGGGCTGCGTCTCATTGTCAGATCATTGAAATGCCCCTTGTTATCCACTGGTATTCTGTACAAAAGTGACACAAAAACACAAATATGTGAGTCTGAACAACAAAGATGGATTTAACACCTGTTAAACACTGGGAAAAAAATCTACATTAGCTAGTGTGTCATGTTAACAAACCGTGCCAACTAGAATTACCGGTAGATTAACGTTTAGCCAGCTAGCAGAAGGTAGCACTGAAGTCAAGCAGTTAACCGTTCAACGCTCATCAGTTTAGAGTAGACAACCACGAATAAACCATTTCATATCAAATACTAGTTAGAACATACTGTGCAGAAGGACACAATGTTCTCCAGATGAATTTCAGGTCCTCGTTGTCCGTGTGTTGGCTTTTTATGTTTTTTTTAGCTCCACAACTGCTCAGTTAGGAGGCTAACTAACAGATATCAGTTAGTGGTGTTTCCTGGCGACTTGCTCCTTCTAGAACAACAGTCGTTAGCTGGTTGCATGTCTGCAGTTGACGTTTTTTTTCAACTAACGTTTGCCGCTGACTTACTGGCACACAAAGCTAATTTGGATTAATACATAGTTTATTCAAATATAATAAAATAGCTACAACATTCATCAACATTTGCGCTGATAATCCACCACACAGGCCACCGTCTAAAACATATTTCGTTATATAATATGAATAAAACATGACGATGCCATATTGTTTTAGCTGTGTTCAGGGTGACACTCCTTTGACATGAGTGAAATGTTTTTAGCTTCGAAATTAAGCTATTTGATATAGCCCTATATTCAACTTCTGGTTTGTCTCGTTAGACCTGAACAAAACACACTTTAGCTGTTGCACCTGGCGCACCAAGCTAACTTTCCCTCTGCTAATGTTAGCCTCAGCAGCTACAAGTGTTAGGAAGCTAGGTTAGCTACGTGGCTAACTACACCATTGTAACAAACAGCAAAGCCAAAAAAAACGCTCAACCTTCATATCACTGCGATGTTTCAGGCGATTCCGTTTGGCTGGATTCCGACTAGAAGTTGAAACACTTGGTTCATATTTGAGCCGAAATCCTTAATATCTACAACAGCCTTTTATTTCGTGTTATTTACATGCCCGACCCGTCCTGTCGACTCAGAAACGTTTTTGAATTTTGGCGCTGTGGGCACTGCCCCTGTCACTTTGATCACGTGGTGTAAAAACGAACCAATAGCAGCGAGAGAAACAGACCTCGATGGAACCAATCAGAGGAGACAATGGTGAAAACCGGGAAATAACAAGTAGCAAGAGGACGGGAAACAAAACAGTCAAGAGTGGGCAATGCGAACTGAATAAATAACTTTTAATATTTGTATTAATTGTATGAAACGATGGCTATGTCCTCCGCCAAGAGCCACGTAAAGGTAAGGGAATAATGGGCTCGTAGCTACGAGTGAAAACATTCAAAGGAATACAACGAGGTGTGGACATCTGAACCGTAAACCAGTCTGATATTTAAATCAAGACAATTCTGGTAATTTATTAATGTTTTTATTCCAGCAGGTGTTTATGAATTAGTTATATTAATGCCCCGCAAAGTTACAAAGTCAGACAAGTCTCCCCTGCTATTCTTGGAGCGGCCTGTGTGTGGAGCCAGACTCCAAAATGCGCCTGAAGTCCGAGCAGCACTCAACCCCAAAGAGTTTTTCGCAGAGACACAACCACAAAACAGATCAGCTCTTAATTCCTGGGTAAGTTATTTATTTATTCTGAACTCAGGGGCGGTGTGGTCGAAAACATTCAACATCAGAGCCACTGAATCTGATTTGACTCTTAAGAATCTGCAGATAAACCTGACCTTCCTTTCCAATAATGTCACGTAATAACTGATAGCTTTGGTTTTCATGCTGTTTGCTTACTGTACTTTTATTCTTTCAGGTTAAACCAGAGTTTGACAGTTCTGTTGCAGTCCCACCTCCAGTGAGACGAGGGAGGAGAAAATGCCAGTCTGCCACAAGCATCCTTGACAGTTGCAGTCAACTGTCCAGGAAAACCAGTGTGTGCAGATATCCCTCATTATCATTTCAGACAGGGTCAAGAGACCACCAACCAAAGACTACAAGAACAAAGAAAGCTACAGAATGCACTGTTGTGTCTGATGTTGGGAATCAACCGCAAGGATCATGCCAAAAAAAAAGGACAGTTTCAAGTGCACGGCACTCTGACACACCCAAGGGAAAGTTTACCTCAATCAGAAAAAATAAAGCAAAGACATTTTCTGAAGGGGCCTCATCCCACAGCAGATGTTTGGATCAACCTGAGGCACCATCTATTCAAGTGACAGAGAGATGCAGAATTCCAGCAGACGGTGCTTCAACACCCGCCTCCAGTGAGTTTAGCGCCAATGAGGTCAGCAGCGTCGGTCCACCACCTGACGTGGACACTCCAAAAGTAATACAGGGAGTTAGCAGTTGTCCCTCGTCCCCCTCCGCACATTTGCTGCTGGCTCAGCTGTGCACACCGCCATGTGATCAGCCACCTGACATTTTGGTGGCTGATACTCCAGAGAGGGATTATGGGCTGAAGGTGACATGGAGGAGGAGGAAGAGTTTGATGTTGTCGTTAAAAGAGAGGGGCTATCTCTCTGAGTCAGATGCACTAATTCACATCTGATGTAGAGGGTCTGTTTTCTTTGATAGTTGTTGATTAATTTTCTGTTGATTGATGAATTGACAAGCCAACTGATGTTATGAAATAACTCTCATACAGCCCCCCTGCACAGACTTGGTAGTTATGATTGTAAGCATAAATGTAATGAAATCTCCAAAATAATAAATCCAAATTTAATGGCTGCAATATTCAAATAGCAAGACAGATTCCAATTGTACTGTATATAATGAGACCTGTTCCTGATCTCTGGCAACACAAGCCAGGTTTGTTTTTTATTTTATTTTGAGAAAATGGTTGGGTCCATATGAATTGTAACTGGTATCACATGCCCAAAAATTGAGCAAACACAATATATGTACTTGTTATAAAAGCAAGAGTGTGCCGCAGGGTCATGTAAAAATTGCATTTGGTGAATGTGCTGTGCAATTTAAAAACACTGTCTTTCAACCATGTTGCGAAAGAGATGGAATAAATATATAAGTGGAAAGAAATTTCCTGGTTTATTTATTGAGACTTCTGTCAGGCTATAGTTAGTGATGGAAGGGCAGCAGTGATGGGAGAAATATTCAGACCCTTTACTTAAGTTGAAGTACCAATGCAACCATATAAAAATATTCCATTACAAGTAAACATCTTGCGTATAAAATGTACAAAAGTAAGTACATGAGTATTAGCAAAATGCAGATAAAGCATTGAAGTAAAGGCATTAGTTTGGTCTGTCTGACTGATATATTATTATATATGACAGCAGTGGTTAATTACTACTAAAGTGTCAGTATGTCAGCAGTGTGTTTTGGTTGTAGTTGCAGCAGATGGAGTTAGTTTGCACTTTATATACAGTTTAATATACAGGGACATCAGAAAAACGGGGGGTCATCAGGTGATTGACACAAGAGGTGAGAAAAAAAAGTTCTGATATAGTTTCATGTGAACTTTCATGTGATAATTTTAGAGGGAAACGTCTTGATTTGCTGGAGCTGTTAACAACTCAGACATCTGAAATGTGAGCCTGACTACACACTTTCATGTTTAACTATGATTTGCATTTTAAAAGCTTGTTATATATTATGCAAAAATCTTTATCTTAAAGCAACTAAGGCTGACATATACATGTAGTCAATAGAAACTACAACATTCCCCTCTGAAATGTTGTAGATGTTGATTTAGTTTAACTGCTTTATAAAATAACATTTTGTACTAATTTCAGAGAGGAATAACAACAGCAGTAAATCTTGGAAGATTAATTGAGTTTATTGAAGTAATATTTGCCACCGGTCACTATATGGTCACTCCTTTTATATGCATATTTTCTCTGACAATATGACAATAGGTATGTTCTTCATGTATTTTAGGCATCTGAATTAAAGCAATAGCATATTTTCAGCCCTCCTACAGTCAAGGCACACACTCCATCTTTCGGATGTCCGCCAATCAAGTTCCACCTAAATACACGGCGGACCAATAGGAAGCCGCGTTGTTGGTGTGCTCGGTAACTAAGGACCGAGTAACAGACCCGTCCCCAACCGCGTCCACAAAAAGTGCTCTACCTCACGAGGATCTTCCTTAGCAACCGTGGATAAACATGAGTTACTACAGCATAAGGTGAGAATAAAACAAATCCCTTGTTGCACGTCGTGTTCGTACTTGTTGTGTTCGGTTAGCGGTGGAACGAGAAGCTAACCGGAGTGGTTACCGTTTTCTCCGAGCCGTAAAACTTAACTGTCGCCCACAACTTTTATAAAGGCACCATTGCACACAGCGGAGGCTGCGCTGAGGCAGCTAGCGTTAGCTTGTAACGGCAACAAGCTAGCCGTAACATTCCTCAGCTGGCATATAAACACAAATGACAGTTAACGTGTGTTGTTTTCTTATTTTGACGGTAAATGTTGCTTACTTAATGGCGAGCCTGCTGAGTGAGCGACAGATGAAATGTTACAGCACCAAATCGCTTAACAAATAAAACTGCACCACAGAAAAGGATTAAAAAAAAAAAAAAAAAACATTAACCGGGAGAAGCTAACGTTCAGTATTAGTGTTTAGCTTTGCCCTTGATAAAAGTATGTATCCTTTATCTTGTTCGGTAAACGAATGTTTTTAGTTGCATTTCTGCTACATTCTTTATGTGTTTAACCTCCAGAGAGTCTTTGTGTTACACATGAGAACATTTCTATACTTTATCAAGGTATTTCCTACATCGCAATGTCGGGTAAATTACACCCTAGATATATGGAATCTGAATATTGCATGACTAGATGGAATCCAACACGTTTGTTTAATTACAGCGTATCAGATGCTCAGATCGTGGTATCCACAGCCATCTCTCACTAGGTTTAGGTTTGAATAGAGCAAAGGGAAAAATGTTTGAACGTCATGTCTGAGCATGCCTTTTTGTAGTCTTTTTGTGTGTGTGTGTGTCAGAGCATTCACGTTAGCTAGTATTCCTCAGCATCTCCCAAGTAAGTACAGCTGTAGACAGAATGAATGATTATTAAGTAAACCCTGACATTTACACAGAATTCACCACAGCATAATGCACCCCAGTGCCTCCCACTGCTTTCTTTTTTCATGCAAACAAGCACTGTGTTGGGCAAAGAGTTCATATTTTGTGTGTGTGTTTGTGTGTGCATAATGGAAGCTGCTATACATAATTTCAAGCACTGGAGTCGAGATCTGCTTTCATTTTGCGTGGAGATAAAAAGCAAAAGCAGCTCCCACCCTTTCCTGTTCCAGTGCCAGTCTGGTTCTGTGATTTTATCAGTTTTGTAGACAGTTACAGTGATGTTGAAAAGCTACAGTATGTTTTTAAACTGCCTGTTATGCTACAAATATGCTACAAGTGTGGGACTCGCTTTATCGAGAAACATTCTTGTGAAATTGTCTTTGCACTATCTAAGTTAATACCCTGGGTGGTGGCAATTGGCGCTCGTCAGTTGGTTCAGGAGACAGAAAGTGACTTGGCATCCTGTTTATGTTTTTCCCCAAATGCTTAACAAATGCTATGATTCTGGCAAGCTCTCGGCCTTGTAACTGGTTTGAACCACAGTGACAAACTCATTCCTGATCAGCTGGAATGCACAATGCTCTGTAGGCTCAACCAACCCAGACAGTTTGTCTCAAAGTTCACAGATGGTTGATTCAGCGTTTGTAATCATCAACCCTCCAAGCGGACTGAATACGAGGCATCTTCTCTGCTGTTTGTTGCTTTTACCATTAGTATTGTTACTATTCCAAGGGTCAATGAGTCACTGTAGATCTGTCCTTTAATGCTGTATATTTAAAATTTGATATTTAAGTCTTTAATACTCTCTTTCTCTGTAACTGGTAAATGTTGAGTCACTTGGCAATTACAAATCCTAAGAGTCTGCTTGCGGAGATGACACATTTGAGGAGAGATAGTTTTCGTAACAGCATCACCGATGTAATGTTGCAAGGACTGCTTACATGTTCGTAGTGTTCAAAGTAGGAGGCTGATGAAATTTTGTGGTCGTTCTCTTGCACGGTATGAACATTACCAGGGTTAGTGGTTAGATTGTCATCCATCCATCCATTATCTATACACTGCTTAATCCTCTGTAGGGTCATGGGGGTGCTGGAGCCTATCCCAGCCGACTCGGGCGAAGGCAGGGGACACCCTGGAGAGGCCGCCAGTCTATCACAGGGCTACACATGGAGACAGACAACCAAGCACACTCTCATTCACACCTACGGACAATTTAGAATCATCAGTTAACCTCAGCATGTTTTTGGACTGTGGGAGGAAGCAGGAGAACCCGGTGAAAACTCACACTGCACAGGGATAACATGCAAACTCCACACAGACCCAGGCGTCTTAACCGGGACATGAACCGGGGATCTTCTAGCTGTGAGGCGACAGTGCTAACAACCGAGCCACTGTGCAGACCCTTAGACTGTCATATGTAACCTAAATGCAAAAATGGGATTTCTGTACTGAAATGGCGTGTAAAGGGCATAACTGTGCCTGGAATCCTCAGCTGAAAGGTGCTGATAGCAACCAATTTTCTGTATTTGTTACTGTTGACAACTTAAAGTTGGCCTGCCAAGTATCATTAGCCCCTTTCAGACATGCACACATTTCTATTAATCTGACGGCATCTCAACGTGTCAGTTTCATGTCTGAATGAGCGCCCTAATCGCTTTCTGTAAAAGTGGCAGAGGCAATTTCTTACTATGTCAGACCTAGTAACATTTCTGTAGCATTTTTTGACACGTTACAAGTCTTAATTGCATGCTGTTGCATTGTCGGATAGGAATGCACAAGCGACATATCCTCCCAGTTGTGCCAAGTGATTTGGGGAAGGCTGCTTCCACATTTCAACACCAATAGTTATCCAACACGAATCAGTTTGCGTCCCAAAAATCACCTCCAAACTTTTCAAACAGACTTCCATACATTACCAGGTTTATTTACCAATGTTACCTGTTGATTGTGTTCATTTATATATAATTCTAACACATTTTCATAGATTCTGGGGGCTTAGATAATGATAATAATAATAATAATGCATTGGTTTTATATGGCGCTTTTCTAGACACTCAAAGACGCTTTACACTGCATTATTCATTCACTCCATACTCGATGGTGGTAAGCTGCGTATGTAGCCACAGCTGCCCTGGGGTAGACTGACGGAAGCGAGGCTGCCAATCTGCGCCATCGGCCCCTCCGACCACCACCAACCACTCACTCTCACACTGCATTCACCCAGGCTTCCTGGTGTTCCCTCACGGTCTCCCATCCAGGTACTGACCAGGCCCTACCTCACTTAGCTTAGATGCTGAATGTATTTATATATTGTCGTGGAGTTGAGTAAATTATTATTCAGATAATGTATTATTAATGTTAATCTTTCCTCTTTGTTATGTTAAATGTTATCTGCTTAATTTGTGTATTTTGTGCTATATCTTTATTGCAATTGCAGGTTCATCTTCATTTGTCACCTGCAATTCTATGTTTTTTGAGAATGTGGTTTGACACTTGGAGGTTTTAAGCATTCACGTCTGAATTTTTTACCCATTCAGTGTAAACCATGTTGGGGGGCATTTATGATTCCTACTTTCTGTATGTTTTTGCAAGTTGTCATTTGGTGGAATAATGATTTGTAGTTCATGCCGTGCCATAGTATGTTTGAAATGTTGATTGGTTGTGGAGTTATAGTGCAGAAACAGTGCAAATGATTGTATTTTGCAAGTTAGACAGTATGCGTAAGTCTGTTTGAAGGTTCTAGAAATGTTTGTCCATCTCCTGTGCACCTGTCTTATGAAATAGATGTGCAAATGGTTCCTTTGTTTTAATTCACTAAAATTATAAAGCACCTTTCTTGTTCACTTCACCCCTTCATTTTTTTTTAACTGTGATTTAGTAAGATCACTAATAAACCTCTTGGTTGCCAATAGAGGTGGCGATCAACCTTAGGTGCTTTTTAAAAGTTAAAAGAGTATTTATCAGTCGTTCACCGTCTTTCTCACAGTTCAAACATGTAGTTGATGGACCAGTTTTTGGCTGAACCTAATAACTTGTGTCAAGGCCCCTTGGAATCAGCATGTCATCTTAGTTAACCATCATAACACCATCGCTATAAATCAGTCAATTAAAAAAATTCTTGACAAGGATAGCGGTTGACCTCTGCAGCTACAAGCATGGCTTGTGGTTGAGTTGTGATTTACTGTGGTTGTCCAGTGAATTCCAAACACATATGGCCCAGCTGGTCATTGTACTCCGCTGTGTTTCTCATGCACTTACAGACTGGAATGACATTTCTGGTATTTGCAATGCATGCACTTTCCCCCAAGTTATAGGTTTCAGCAGAGCCATTGGACAGTGGCTTATATTTTCTTTAAGGTTGTCTAAATGAAGTCAGTGTCGGAGAGTCATAAGTGGTTTGGGGTCCTCAAGGGAAATGGTATTATTATCAACTCTAGCTGCTTATTTCCATCATTTGTTTTGAGCTCAGTAATTACTCCCTCTGGTGAATAATCCCCCTGCTTATCATCAGTTGACTTATACGCCATTTTACCGCTGTCTCTCAGGACAAACATACACAACGTAGTCTTCATTTTCCTTGTATTTTTTTTTCTCTCACTCTTGCAAATAGGTGCAGAAAAAAACGAACGGGAGCCTGTGGTCTCCTAGCAACTAGATTGAGGTCCTCACACCGTGTCTGTTTTTAGAAAAGGTAATCTATAGGTTTCATTTTATTGACTTGCCTTTTTAAAACAGCATGTGCTTTTCAGTATTACTCATACGGTGACAATCAGACTAGTCCAGTAGTGTTGACTGGACGTTACACTGAAGACCATATTTGGTCTATTTAAAGCTCAATAAATTCCCACTATTGCATGTAACTGAGATGCCAGACAGACTGTGCATCTGTGGTTTGATATATGCAGTGCCCCCTTATGAGTCAGAGGAAATGAGCTGCGACTGATTGCTGAGTCTTTCAGAAAGTTGCTGCAAAGTAGTCGGGCAGTAGAATAAAGGGAACTTAGGTGATACCAACTAGTCTAGCTGATATTTTAAGAAATATTTCCAGCTAAGAGGGTGAAACATAAACATGCTGGAGTAGCTTACCTCTGCACTCATGATGTCAGCCCTGCGTAAAGAACTTTGCTAATGTTCATGAAACATTCAGACTTTCCTGCTTTCCGTTCCTGGCTGATCTTTGCAACGCGCTGACATTTAGGTCTGTCACTTTCATACCTATCCCTATCTGGATCCTTGCGCGTTGCCTCAAGTGTGAAGTCATGGTAACGGCATAAGCCTTCCGACCTCAGTCTACCTCAGCGCTGGTAGCTGTCACTCCCCTGGGTGGGACACAGCTACTCTTTCTCAGTGACATAATAGCAGAGATCTTGGAGCCAGCAGGGCTTACCGTTAGGGGTAGGACTGCACAGAAACTCTGTCCACGAGTGTAAATGAAGATTTTTGTGATACTGTAGGAGCCCAGTGGAATAACATTCCTGCAGCTGCATCCATGGACACTGTAAAGACTGAGGGATCTCAGCCTGTCTACAGTCGCTGGTCATACAGGTAGCTGCACAGGCACACACACATGTCTTATTATCTTGGTACTAAGGACATTTTTTAAGAACAGGCTTGCTTGTGTGCCATTCAGGACTTTGTTCAAGTGTGAAAAATAGCTTTAAGCTCTCTGTTTATATGCATATTCTACATCGCACGTACAGACAAACTGATGTTTTTCTTCAGCTCTCCTAGCTCTATTGGCTTTTAAGAATAGAAAATTCCAGAGTGGCCTTCATCACGACAGAGGTCAACATTCCTATAATGTTTCTTCCATCTTTCTGGCCAGCTGAATGACTGACCTGCAGTCAAGAGGTGCGTCTCGCTCATGTTTCTGCCACCACATCGTTACTTATTCAAGCGCTGTGGCTGTGTGTGCTGTAACCAGAGTTGGTGATTTGCGTGGGTGTCTATCCAACCTTGTTTTTTTTGTGTGTTTTTTCGAGTGCTTTTAGCTGCTTGATTGGGACACTCGTGTAACTAACGATGTGCTTAGAATACTCTACTGAAATAGCTCAAATTACTGTGACAGTTAAATGCGTCTTCTTAGCCTTTTCTTTGTCAAGGCTCAGCGATGTCTTGGTTGTATGGTAATGATCCACTAGTGATCCAGTCTCATAGGAGTTCAGCTCACGATTGCATTTTAAAACGCTTATGGTAACACCTGTAGTTTATCAGTTAACATGTTGAATCTTATTTCTAAAAGCTGCACACCATCATAAATGTAAAACTTGATATCTGTGGTAGTTGCATACTGTGTTTTATTTTCTGGCAGACAACAGCCAAGTGCAGTGACTTTGCTGCTTTCCAGAGTCACAGTGAGGTTGCTAGGTTTGGTATCATTGTACCCGTCCAGAGACTAAAATCGGCGCTCCTTCACCGTATCTGGTAACCGGCTGCTCAGAAATAACGGGCAGATGGATAAACAGTAAAGCAGTAATTCCCATTAAGCTGCAAGCAAACAATTTAGCTACTTCAGTGTGGCCAGAGAGCTACTTGGGCAAAGAGCCTACAAATAACTGAGGTTAGACACTGCTTCTCTCTCTCTGTCTTCCACATGCTGACCCACAGGAAAATAAGCATTTAATCTTATCAGCCCTCATTTTTATTCTGTATTTCTCTCTAAGGTAGAAGCTGAAATGCCCGCTGCAGAAATGATGTCACCCTCATTCGACGTTCCTTTTCGAAGTGCCAAAGTGGAAAGCTTTTAATTAAAACGAACAACAGTCAAAATGGTCTGATGATAAGGTTCCTGTGGTGAATGTAATTCAGTTTT
Source organism: Chromis chromis (assembly GCA_900302755.1). NCBI lineage: Eukaryota > Metazoa > Chordata > Actinopteri > Pomacentridae > Chromis > Chromis chromis. The sequence goes on along the minus strand of OMNN01100588.1, from coordinate 31,987 downwards.
TAATAGCTTTCGATATTGTCAGCTGGAAACAAGTCTCTGGTCAACTTGTCCTCTTTTATACCGTGAAATTCTAGGCAGTTGAATTATTCATAGTATTGAAATCATAATGGGTCCAACATTTTCATATTGTACTTCACGTTTAACATTTGCTTCACAAAGACCTCTGATCAAATGCGGTCTGGGTAAATATTAAGATTTGGATTTGCAGCTCAACGACAATTACACGCTTTGCTGGACCCGTCCCCGTGTCGCTCCCTGAATCTTTGCAGCGCAGTGCTAAAGGCCTCCAATTACAGCGAAGCTCAAGAAGCGGCTGCAGGCTTTTAATCAATGCTGGTGGAGGTGGGCTGTTGACGGAGCCGGAATCTCCATGGTTACCCTTGGTCAGACACACGAGGAAGGGACAACGGTGGCGTGTCCTTCTCTTGTCACCCAAGCTGTGACAGACTAATGAAACATTGATCAGTCACAGCTGTGATGAGGCACCCTGTAACTGTGTTTGTGTGTCTGTGTTTTCCAGGAACACTTGTGGTAGAGGACATTCTTTAAACCCTCAGCAGATTAAAGTATTTACTAGAACACTTTGAACAAACTCATCTTATAGTTTGCATTGCACCTGCTCTACAGCCTGTATGACTGAATCAAATGTTTACTGTCCAGTTAAAAGTACAACTTTGATCCCGACTGCAACAGCTTTCTTGTATTCTAGCCTCAAATAAGACAAATTATTCATATCCCACAGAGTTCTTTTTTTAATTTATTTTTTTATCTTATTGCTGAACTTGTTTTATCGTTTTCTTTCTGCATGTCCTGTGCTTCTGGCTGTGCTGTTTTCCCTGAAGACCCTCCAGCTCTGCCAGCTTCTCCTCGAACTCAACAGCAAGGTACAGTATACAGCAAAACACACCCCAGACTAAAACATTTCTTCTTTCACATCTGCCAGTTGATTTACATGAAGATAGTGGATTGAGAGGAGGATGAAATTAACTCCTGGTGCTGAGCTGTTTTGATTAAGATAATTTGAACCAGCAGCTTTGGTGTGTAAAATCCATGGTTTCGTGATTTCGTCAGTGTCGTTCTACTTGGGGAGCTCACAAGCCTTCTGCTGTTTTCCTGTGAAGATCGGAGCGTTATGATATTTCGAGCTGCAACTAGCAACATTTGATTAATACTCTGATTCTTTTCTTGACTAATTAAGGTCAAAGTCCAACCTAAGATCAGTGAGTGTCTTATTTCCTCTCACTGACAGTTCAAAACCCAAAGAAATTACATTTTGAATGACATAAAAAAGCTAAAAATTCATCATCCTGAATTTTCTTGCTTGGAAATTTACACAACTAATCAATAAATCTGCTTGTTGTTTTTACCTCCATTGTTTTATCTCTCACCTAATGTGATTTAGGTATGACAAGCATGATAAATAACACGTACTGTGGTATAATACTGCTGATGTTTGGAGTGGGAATAACCACAGGTGAATCTGGAGGACTTCCACTTGAGTTGAATGTCTGAAGGGTGTTTTATATATACTGTAAACACTATATTTGTATTTTTCTTCACTCATAACTCTGTCATTAGCTATAATTGTTCTCTAGGCTGCAAACAATGTGCTTCATCTCCTGCTTCCAGCTTCCAATGTGCTCTACTGTTGTGAAACAGCCCCAAAAAAATGTCCCGAGGCACATTTAAATCACAATGTTCTGACAAAGATTACCTCAGAGGTATAATATATTACAGCTGAGATTGAAAGTATCTGATGTTTTGATGTAACGTAGATGGTGTGTACACAATGCCTTGTAGCATTGTTATTGGCACAGTCCAATATGAAATCTAAGTACACATTCCAGTTAGAGTTGCCATATTGTGATCATTAGACAAAGTGAATTTGACAGTCCTTTGGTGACTTATGTCTTCGCAGGTCTTACTGTTCAGTTCACCTGCCGAATCTTAGCCCACCTCTTTCCTCAGCATCCTCAACGACAGGCTCGTATGTGTAATTAAAAACTACTATCACCCTCCACTCTCCAGCACTCCTCTCTGTCACCAGCACCTGTTCTCAGGTGCCATAATGGCCTCCCCAGGGACCCATCTGTTTGCCAGTGTCAACAGTGACGGACACTTAGAAAAGGCTTCATTAGAAGCGATGATATGACACACTGGTGTGAGATGACTAATCTTGGTGTAGATAAGATCATAACTCAAGCCTTCGCTGGCTGTTGGGCTGCAGATGATGATGTCGACTGTAACACTGTTACAAGACTGAAAAAGCCTCATTAAATGGCTTTTTTATTTAAATGAGTTTCCAGTGCTTGTCAGCTTTTGTCATTCAGCGTCTGTCCTTCAGAGATGAACTACAATGTCAGCCAGCTATAGGCTTGAAGTGTGCCATCATCTACAGTCTTCATTTCCTATGCATCTTTTTTTGTGCTGTTGTATTTTTTATTACACTGTTGAGCACCTTGTTTTGCAGTTCTGCATGAAAGGTGCCATGTAAGTAAAGACTGATTTGATTTACAGCTCAGCAAGGAATTTGAGACTGACTGAAGGAGATGGAAATAGAGACTGAGGATGAGCGAGCCAGATATCTGATGAGCTTACCTAATGGAGAGATAGGCAGCGTGATTTGAAGACTCCTCATCCTACACCTTTAATCCTTATCTATGAAAGGCTTATTTCAGCCTGGCAGAACATGCGATATTTCAAGATTTACTCGACAGGAAAAGATAAAAGAAATGACCCTCATGTCAGCGTAAGCCACTGACTTGTGTGTGCATTAGAAGTAGAGATAGGAGCAGAGCTACTGTAGGTCTCTCACTCTACCATGGAGACTCCTGCTGTTGCCCTTCTCTCTCCTCACTGTAGCTAAGCAACATAGGCCCAGTCCCTTCAGATAGGTGTCCAAGGTAAATGCCCAGAGGCTCCAAGGCCTTCTCTCAGCTGGAGCATTGTCCTTTTCTTTCTCTCCTTCTTGAAAAAACTTGCTTTTTTCCCCCAGAGAATGAGCCATGCCATGTTTCACCAACAAGCCCAGAAGATTTTGTTGGCCTGTAGATTTGTCATTATTTGGCTTTGAGTTCTTCAACTTTGGTTGCTAAACTCTATTAACCCCAAAACCCACAGACAGGTTTGAAAGACATGCTGTTTTTAAAAGAAATCACTAAAAGTTACACAGTTATCACAGCAAGAAACTGAATAAACAGAAAGAATTGTTGGATTTTCAACTTTCTGACAGACCTTGAACTACTCATCTGTAAGGTGACGTTCCATCCATTGTGATATTTAAAAAATACAAACCATGTCGTTCTACATGTATTTGAGAATTCACTGAAAGTAAATTGTTTGCTCTAACCATATTCTGTAAAAAACTAAAAAATCTGTGCTCCTCGATGCAATCGGGAAACCATTAATGACTCAGCTGTGATCATCTGTGATGTGGCAAAAATAAAAATAAAAAAAAGTTTTCAGAACTGAACTGAGCTAGATTGCAGGTTGTGTTTACGCAGAGCACAAATATGGAAACAAATTTAAAATGTAAGCTGCAAAATCTATCTACAGTCAGTATGTTGACTTACCATTTTTTTCTCCAAGAATTGCAACACCTATAGCCACTTGTAGATTTGGATTACAAGTAATTAAAGAAATGTCAATTCTGCTCTTTCTTTCTTTTTTTTCTTTTTAAAGATTTATTTTTGGCCTTTTATGCCTTTATTAGATAGGACAGTGGATAGAGTCGGAAACGGGAGAGAGTGGGGAAGGACATGCGGCAAATGCCCAAGGTCGGAATCGAACCCGGGACAGCCGCTATGCCTTAGCACTTGGGTCACGCGACATAACCGTTATGTCGCATAACCGTTGGGGCACCCAATTCTGCTCTTTCTTTTTTATGATTTATACTATTGTAACTATCATACTGCATGGAAGACACTTTTGAGTTCTCTCTATTTCTAGTCATGGTTGTGCTGTTTCCATAGAGGTGCAGGTCTTTATATTGCAGTGAAAAATGAAACCACAGTGAGTAAAAATGTGACAGGAGCAATAAAAAACACCTATCTTGGAGTACAAAGGGTTAATATTGTAATTATTTTTTATCTCATACCAAACTATGCAGGATAGAAGGTCTTTATTGCCTCCTATTACTGCAACTGCGATGATGCCCTCTACTGGTTTGATAAGGAAAATCAAGTGAAGTGTAGATACTTTAAAACACGTGTATTAAATCTTGCTTTATATTGTTTCTCCTCTTCCCCGCAGTGGCATTGAAGATGACAGTGGCAGCCTTATGCAACAGAAGCTGGAAAAACAGGTTGGAGCCTCAACTTAACTCACAAATGAACAGCATGCTTTTTGACAGATCACACTTTTGTTGTTCTTCTTCTTATCGCTTTTGGTGTTTCTGCTATTTTTGTCATTGCACTTTCAAACACCATCTGGCTTAGCTGCTGCGTTTGAAGCATTAGTCTGATTAAGCCTCCTAACTCACACATAGATGATGCTTTAGGTTGAGGGCTAACCGCTGCTGTGTTTGTAAGCACCTGCTAAGATTTTACAGGCAAATGAAAGCGCTTGTGTTCTGCTGTTATCACCAGGGGCTCTCAAGCTGCTTCACCTCATGCAACGTGCATTTTGGTGATTCATGTTGTTGGTTTGGAAAATCTCCCTTTTTAACTTGCCTGTTTATTTGGAATTTTAATGCTTACTTACTCATGAAGCTGCATTGTTTCCTTTTATCCAACCAATGCACTGGCATAGCCCTTCCTCTGTCACACATTTGTTCCCTTTATTTTCCTCCTTTTCCTCCTAAGACTCTTTATCCCACACCTTGGTGTAGAGCTGCGGTGTAGAGCTTTGATTTAAGCTGGAAGCTGTGCTCCACTATCTCACACATTAGGCAGAGGGAAAGCAGGAGGGCCATATCGGTTGGGTTCAAAGAGAGAGGAGGATTTAGTGTGAGGCGACTGGCTGTGTGTGTGTCCCATGGTCCCACTGTAGCGCACTTTCAGCTGAGTCCAAACAGCATCTCCGGAGGGTCTCCTGTTCTTACATAAGTCATGCACTAGACATGCACTTATGTCAAGACACAGGTTATGGAAAATTAAAAAATACTCCATTTAAAATCCATTTTCTACTTTTCTTTAACCTAATTATAGTTATAGTCAAATGAAAGCCTTGCAGACAAAAGTAGCTGGAGCTAGACTGACCACATCTCAAACCGAGCGCACCTCTCTCCCTCCCTCCCTCTCTCTCCCCCTATCTCTCTCTCCTGCTCGAGTGCTAATGACTGCTGATTCAGTTAGCAACGGTGACTGCGCGTACACACACACACACTCACACACAAACACACACACTCCGGTGCTTGGTATTTGGCTGAGAGATAGATCTTTTCTGTCAGAGGACCACAGTGCAGAGGAGGCTGTTAGTTTCTCAAACTGAGCTCCACAAGAGGAATGAGGGACTGGGAGACCGAATCATGCCCAGCAGGAGTGCTGCTCTTTGGGGGAGAACGTATCTTCGTCTGACCCTGAGAGAAAAGGAATCCGTGATGGTTTTTCTGTAGGGAAACTTATTAACTTTGGTCCACACTTTTTCATGATGTCAATGGAACGGGTTTGTAACTTCTCGTTTTTCCTTTGTCTCATTTATTTTCGTTTCTATCCGTTTGTGGAGAACATGTTGTTTGAGTGATGTTGTTTACCTAGACTGAAAGTTGTTAAGTTCAGTTCGGTCAGTGATAAGGAAAAGAAAAATCCAGACAAATTGAAGACACCCAGTAATCTCTCACTGATGGACTTGATCCTCTCTTCTCTGTATAGCTTGTGCATGACCTTTTTTCTTTTCATCATGCAAATATAACAGATTATTTGCAAGGACACGTTATTACACTTTACATCAAAGTCTGCTGTAATCTCTATATGTTGCTACGTTTTTTCTAATGTTTTTGCTGACACAGGAAAGCCTGAATGAAGTCATATCCTGATCTGAAAATGCCAAGCGCTCAGCTTTTACAACAGAATTGAATATTACAATGGACTGTCTTAAAATAGCTCGCTGGAAGACAAAACAATCGTCTTCATCTTACCCTAAGCAGCCAGCACATGTAGCTTTTAGTGTAAAGTCCTAATCGCACTTTCAGTCCAAAAAAACCTTTCTCTGATTCAGTTTTATTTAAATGAATCGTCAGTATATTTTTGAAAGGCAGAATTACACCATTGTTGTGCAACTTGAAATCTGCCAGCATTTCCACCTCCATTAATTACACTAACAGTAATGATGCTCATTATGATAATCATGCTTTATGTTTTATTCATCTGTCGCTTTTATTTATAGCCATAAAGCGAGGATGCAGCCCTGGTCCTCTTTTGAAATGATAACAAACCCAGGTCTAGTTAATAAAGCTCCCAGACATACGCCTGAGGATAAAACAACTGATGGATTCAGTAAAAGTTGTTCTATTTCCTATGTCAGGATGATTGTATGGTCATGGGACTCTAATTGAGATAATTGATTTTTGTAATACTGATGATGTAAAAAGAAAATCACATGAATCTACTTTTTCCACACATTGGTAGCATATGCTGCTGTAGTTGCACAGAGGGGGGAAACTCTGAGGCAGATTTCCTTGAATTTTTTCACTGCTCGCACAATGGCTGATGAGTTATGAAAGCCTTTTGGTCAGGCAAAATATGTGACAAGGCTTCCTGGTCTCTTCCAGCTCACTAAACAGCATCGCTAAACAGGACTTGTTGTTGTGCATTTGGCACACTAATTAATGCGCTTGCATAATCCATCGGCTGCTCTGACCACACTGGGGGTTTTTTTTTGGGGTGGGAGAGGATACAATATGACCATGGTGAATTTTCTGCCCTCACTAAAGCTGCAGCACAAATCACTATCCTCTAAACTGCACTTCTTAAAGCATACACCAGTTCTGTGGCTCAAAAACCAGCAAACTAGAGTTAGAAATGTCCCTAATCACATTTTTGATGGATTTAGGGGCCCGTAACTCTATCAGACACTTATAATGGGATTGTGTTGCCTTTCTTCAGTATAGAATACAGAATAATATTGAATAACACTCTCACAATGCTCCTTATTTCAGCTATTCTGCATTTCAGTGCACTTCGAGGTATTTGGGCCTCAACTTTTATTATGGCTTTATTCTTTCTTGGCTTTACTCTTAAGGTTATTATACTGTAGGATGAGTCAACCAGTGTTCACGTCATCCATACTGTACATTTGCATTGTACACGCAATGTGGGCATTTATAACTATACATGTTTAAATATGCCAATTTCCTACTTTTGTACACCTTCAATGGGTTTTTTTTTCTTGCATTTTCCATTTCTATTATGTGAAATATTCACATTTTGAGTCTTTTATTCTATTATGTAGCTAAATTTATCATGCCGCCTTTCAGGTCTAGACAGGATGTTGTCCCCTTTATACAGCAGTACCCATTGTTGTGTGAGCCTAGATTGGTGTTCAGCCATGCCAGGGGTGTGTCCTTTGAGGTACCAGTGTTGCTCAGTGGATTAAGCCCCTTTCAGATATGCACTCCGTTCTGTTAATCTGACAGCAACTGAATGTGTCTACTTCATGTCCCTGATCACCCTTCTTTCAAAGTTGCACCAGGACTCTTACGAGGTCACACCTAGTAATATTTCCTTGTCAACACAGCACAAGTCTGAACTGCACCCAGTGGCATTAACGGATCGACACGCACAAGTAATGGTACTTGGAGTTGTGTGGAGCGATTAGGGGAAGGTTTTTTTCCCCACATTTCAGCACCAATATTCACCCAAAAACACCATTCCCACTCACTTTGCCCAACAATTTCAAATCTATTAGGCCATAAATCCATAAAAATATAACTTTACTGTAATAAAAATAGACACTAACCGCTTGGAATAATGATACTCACTAATCTGTTTTTTAAAGCACATTAACAGGCGCTTAAGTTGCTTGAAGGAGTTTTCCCTCTAAGCTAATTAAATACCTGCAGCATCAGACAACAGCAGTATCCATACGTGCATCTCCAAAACAACAGAGAATTGAATACTCATAATTATAAAATATGGAACAACAGCAGTAACTTCATAATTATTATTATTAATAAAATAATGATATATTATCCCATTAAGAGTGGACTAGTCAGGATCACAGGCCACACTGTGCACTTTTCTTCACCTTGGACAGGTGAGCTGTCAGTTCAATCATTCGTTACAGGTTCAGATGGAGTCCTGAGCTCTGTCTCAACTGTTAGGATATTCTTATTTTACTGTTTGTAAAGCAGCAGTAAGATTACTATCACACATGGAGAGAATTTTCCGGGTTTAGAAAATCATAAATAAACTAGGCTTTTAGTTGTTTTGACAGTTTGATACACTCTAAACTCTACTAGTTTAGATTTCTGTCTGTTATTTTGTTATTATATTTTATACATCACTTGGTGTATTGTTTAATCTTACATCAATGACATATATCACACGTTGAGGAACATTAATGGAAAAGTGTCCTGAATCTGAATCACAGAATGGCGTCACTTAAATAGGTTGATGACACCAGCAAAGTTACAGATCGCATGTCTGGAAAGGGCTTTAGTCTGTCAGTTCAACACTTTGTTCTTAAGTAAAATATCTTGGCTAGTATTGGATGGTTTTCTGTGCAGACAGTTAGAGGTAGTCTGACTTGTCCACAGTAGCTTCAAAAATATGCTATGTACCACCACCTATGCAAATCAGCTACCTGTTTTTTTTATTATATAAAGATTTTATCATTACTGTTATTGTCCTGGCCATCTGCAGTACCTACTGAGAGACACAGGTTCTAACTGTCATCCATACTAATGTAATTACCATCAGCTCCTAGAGTGGATGCTTCTCAGTCTCTAACTGTTATATATGTATGAATGTATTCTTCAAAGTCATGCATAGTTTTGTGCATAGAATAAGGTTCTGTGTCGTTTCTGTTTTCCTCCACAGAGGGCACTGCTGGAGCAGAAGCAGCGGAGGAAGCGTCAGGAACCCCTCATGGTCCAACCCAACACAGAGGCTCGGCCCCGCCGCTCCAGGACACGGCGAGGTGAGGAGCAGGCCCCGCTGGTGGAGTCTCAAGTTAGCGTCACCAACGATGTCATCATGGATGGTAAGAAAAACACCTGTCGTGTCATAAAAAAATAGGCTGCGTTCTATCTTTAGGTAAGGTGGGAATTAGGAAAATCATCATGCTATGCTCGATTTCATTCCTCGTTGCTGCTGTTTTGGAGAAGCTGGAGAAAACTGTGTCTGCAAAGATAGGAGGCTCACAGAGCTATCTCTCTAAAATGTTATTCACAAGGTCAAACAACAATATGCCATTGTTTGCTGCTCTGTTGCTGCAAAGTGGTTATGAAATGTGACACAGCTACACAGTGGTAAGCATAAAATATATTAAAGGTAAAGCTGTAATAGGTAGTATTGTACATTTGCCTGTAGTCTCCTTTGCCAAAATTGCTGCTTTCACTGAAGTATATTTTTAGGGGATCTCATAGAGGTAGATGACATGGACAAAATTTATATTACATTTATATTTTAATAATATTTAGCAATAGAAAGCTATTCCAGTTTGTAAGAAGTAACATGTACATTCTCTTTGGTCAAATTGTCAATTAGTGTTTTATTTACTCCTCTGAACCTCAAGCAATTTCTGGGTGTTTCTTTGCTCCTGTCACATTTTTACTCAGTATGAGCTCATTTTTCCCTGCATTGTTGTTACCAACTGTGGACCAGTACTGGAAAAATGGTGACTTTACATACTATAGATTTATAGAATGTTTTAATTTGTTTCCATACTTGTCTCCTATCTGCTATGTGTAAACACAGCCTGCAATTCAGCCCAGATTAGCTGACCAGTGATCACAGCTGAGTCAGTCATAGCTTTATAGTTGCCCGAGGAGCACAGAATGTTTTTTGTTTAACTTGAGAACTGATCACAATGCAAATAAACTATGGAAACAAACTACAGTTGGATCCACTGCCTCTGTGCAGGTACAGCTAATATGCTAGTTAAAGAAAAATCTGAGTAAGAAACTCTCAGCACCGATCTTTTAGTGCTGAAGAAAGTATAGTCACTGGTGCATGTGGACCAGTTTAAAAATGTCTGACAGCAATCATGCATTCAGGCATGGAGAATAATCTCTTGAAGGAACTTGCTCAGCTACACCCTGGGTAAGTGTTTAGCTAATTTAAGTAGTGTAGCTTTACAGCAAACACGATTATTCAAGTTGAGCAGTGCTGCAACACGGACAAACAGTTCCATGTAATTAGCACATCAGGGAGGAATTACCAGCTAAGGTAGCACCTGTCTGCTTTCCCCCTGCTGCAGGTATCGATGGCCCAGCAGCTTTCCTGGGCTCTGAAGCCCCAGATCTGGGAACCAAAATCCAAATCCTGTCAGTGAGCCAGTCCCAGCCTCAGTCCCCCAAGTCTCAGTTCAAACCTCAGTCTCAGCCCCAGAGTCCTGCTGCTGAGGAGCCGGAGAGAGACGGAGACACTGAGACGCTGCTGGAGCCCAAGACAGATATCCATGAACTGCTGCAGAAACAAGGTGAGTTCCAGCAGAGCTTACCACCTAATTGACATGTTTGACGTGAAACAGTTCAATTGTTGGGTTTAGATATGCTTTCAGTTTATTTCCTGAAACATTTAGTGAAGCACTAGTCATATAAAACATCTGGAATTTTATCCAGCGTTAAGAGAAGATACTTATTTCTTGTGAAACCTACAGCTAAATGCAACAACCGCTGGGGTTTCATGTGTTTCCTGCTTATATATTTACCTTGATACTGTCTCCTGAGTCCCCTACTGCCTGAGGCTTTACAGGAAACAATTAATCCAACACAAAAAAGTAAGAAGGAAATATACTGTAGAGAAACATATGTGATCCTTGCATGAGAGGAGATTCAGATAATGGATCATAGTCTTTAAGATAAACTGCCATCTTGGTAGGTGAATTTAGTATTTGTCTGCTTTTTCTTAATTAAACAACAGTTCTTTATGACACCCCAGGTCAAGTCAGACTTTTTAACATCCCTAAAATCTAAAGCAGTGCTGCTGCATATGGAATGAGTAGTGTGATTGATGGTGACGCAGAGAGAAATGGCTCAGATAATAATAGGCCAGGACCTTGTTCACACTGCAGAGCTGTTCTATGGCATCATTTTAACTACTGCCACCCACAATCACCAGGAAGCTCGCAGGGATGAATAAAAAGTTACGGAGGATGTATTAAAATCTTAGTCCAGAGTGGGTTGAGTACTTTTCAAAGCAAGTCTCTCCTTCCTAAATCAATACTGACGTTCATTTAATCTAAGAAAAGAACGCGAAAAGTGTCAGTGATGATGCCACTGCATCGCTCACACGCTGAACATTTATTGCTTTAGTGGATTTCAGTTGAATCATGGTCAGATACTCAAAGGCTGCCCTAGCTGTCATATCTATTTTTCGAGGCTTCAATGTGATGTGATTGGAAATGTCATTATCCTTCTTAATAATGCAGGGCCTCATTGTTAATGTCAGCCCATTTTAGCAAAGGAATATGTCCTCAGGAGCTCCAGCAGGTATTTTTAGCTCTGTGTCCTCACATATTACCACAGCGCCAGAGGAAACAGAAGAAATAGATATTTTGAGGTACATTCATATTTGATCAGCTCATTCACATAAACCCAGATGAAAATGTGCATTTTTGGCTTCCTGTTAATTGTTATATTCTTGTCTAATAATTACAGGAACGTATGTCTATTTTTTTTTCGGTTGTTTGTTAGTCCTCTGACATTTCCAGATGGTTGATTTCATAAGCCACTGGCTCACACAGAACTTTGTGTGGTGTTTTAATTGGAGCCCTGGAGTCTCTGTTAGAGCGTAGCTTACATTTACAATCTGTAGTTCATGATGGTTTTTACTTTCTCTCAGGAATAGCTGCATATCCAAAACTCATCCCTTGTAAATACCTTGATATATAGATTGTCTGGCTGTGTCTGCCACATTATTTGTCTGATTCAACATTGCACAGGCCAGTGCTTTTCCAACTCCCTCCTCTCTCTAACCTGCTCAGGATATGTTAGTCCAGGTGATTAGCAGCAGGAGGAGGTGCAGAGATTTCTGAGTTCTTTTGTATGCAAAGCAGATAAGGCTTTATTTGTGTGAAGACGGGGGCTTTAGCGGTGTTGACCAAACTGACTCATCATTTATTTATTTATTATCAAAGCTGAAGACTGGATTACAGTAATTAGAAACAGACTATAATTTCATCACAGACACATTATTATCACTAATGTCATTTCTGGTCAAGCATTTGATTTATGAGTTAAATTTTCACACGTATTAATTCCTGAGATGTTTCCATACCAGTGGGCCACTGTTGCCTTCTGACAGGAAATTAAAATGGGCCGTAGCTGCGGCCAAGTGCTGCGTCCTGGCTGATAAATCCAATTATCAATGAAGAGACAGATGTCTCAAGCAGTCCAGACTGGCTGCAGTCCGCTAGAATCATTTTACATCTGCTCGACTGCATGGAGCTGTCTCTGCACAAGTACTCCGATGCCAGGGAGAGACGTCGGCTTCATCTCTCGACATTAATATCACCCTTGCAGAAACTGACTCAGAAAAAAAGGCTGCAGTTGAGCCAAATGGGAACTTTGGTAGAGTGAGGACTAAACAAAGCTGAATAATCATCATGTTTTTGAAAGAAAACCCTGGCTTCCCATCAAATATTTCAAAGAAATTTTAAAGGGTGTTTATTTTCTAAGTATTGCATCACTTCTTGAGAAATTTGTTGTCATATATCAAAGGTCGTAGATGAACCAAAAAATTGTTAAATCCACATCAGGGACATTTCTGAACCAAAACTAAAGAACCCTCTGGGAAGAGAGAACGCGTCTTTGAGATTGTTTTGTAGAACAAAGTATACACAGAGCCTCTGGGAGTCGTTTTCCTCTGTCCTCTGTATGAGCTTCCCAGCAGGACAAATGGTAAGAACCTTCATGTATCGCTTAAGCTCTCTCACGTCTCTCAGGCCTGTGTGGAAGTATGAACTTCGATGAAGCCAGTGACCACGAGGAAGACGTGGACGAAGAACGGACACGTTCTCTGTCTCCTCACTCAGACGCCAACAGGCCTTCCTCAGCCGCGAGTGGAAAAGACATTCCAGTGAGTACCTCAGTGAATTCACGCACCAGTTACTCTTTAGATTATCCCAATCTGCACACTAAATACTGTCTAAAACAGCAGTCGTCTAACAAAAGTTCATGGTCTGTTTGAATTCTAACCAGGAGGTGGTGACCCCCGGATCACCCACACCAGACAGCTTACTAGTAGATGCGGCTAATCTAGAAGAGTTTGTGTTGCGCCCAGCACCACGAGGCGTCACAGTTAAATGTCGAATCACCCGGGACAAGAAGGGCATGGACCGCGGCCTCTACCCCACATACTTCATGCACATGGAGAGAGAGGACGGCAAGAGGGTGAGGGACCTTAAACTTATGGATAGGAATTGTGGAATGTAATTTTAAGACATAGAAAAACTGTGAAGTGTTTCGTTCTCAAACTCAAACAAACCTTTTCATACTTTAATACATACCTTGTTTTAAAAATCTTAAAACACCATTACAATCTGTCTTTCTAGGTGTTTTTGCTGGCAGGAAGAAAGAGAAAGAAGAGTAAAACGTCCAACTACCTGATTTCGGTGGATGCCACTGATCTGTCACGAGAGGGAGAGAGCTTCATCGGTAAACTGAGGTAAAGTCACTCTCCTTCTTAGATCTCCCCATGTCCACTGAGAGCTGCATGGTTAGACTGTAAAGTCACATCTAAAACATCATACTGACATCCCTGTTTATCCTTTTGAAAATCGGAAAATAGGGGTGTTAACATTTTAATTTTTGTACCACTGTGACTGCAGTTCGTCCTGATTAAAATAAATGACTTTAAAGCTGCAATGATTTACCAATTAGTTGTGAACTACTGAATTAATCTCCAACTATTTTGCTGATCAGTTTGAGTAATTTTTTTATAAAATAAGGTCAAAATCCTCTGATTCCAGCTTCTTAAAAAATCCTCTGTCAGTAAACTGAATATCTTTGCGTTGTGGACAAAACAATACATTTGCAACATTAGTTTGGGAAACCCCAGTTGACATTTTTCTTCATTTACTGACATTTTATAGACCAAACAACTAACTAATAAATCCAGAAAATAGTTGACATTGAAATAGACATTGAAATAGTGACACATCCACATGTCTGTGATAAGTCACTACATTTGTTGGCATGATGAACAAATTGTGGCTAAATTCAGCTCTCACACATTTAGCAGGAGCTCTTAGTAATTGCTATTACTGCCTCAAACTGCGTACAAGGTGTTAAATAGTTCCTTTTAAGAATATCAAGCTTTAACTTCTACCATTCCACATGAGTCAGTTGTATCAAACAATGCTGCCAGCGATTTAGAAAATATGAAATGGAGTAAACATTTCATCACCAGTGTGTGTTCTCTATCAGGTCCAACCTCATGGGCACCAAATTCACAGTGTACGACAATGGCACCAATCCCTGCAAAAACCCCGGGGCTCTGCTGGAGGAAAGCAACACACGACAGGAGCTGGCTGCCATCTGCTATGTGAGCGAATGACTAAGGCTAGCACCGTGTTTAACATGTCCCCGGTTTATTCATTATATCAAGTGAAATTGTCACACATTCTCTACCTTTTGGCAGGAAGCCAACGTGCTGGGATTTAAAGGGCCACGTAAAATGACTGTAATCATCCCCGGCATGAACATGAACTTTGAGAGAGTCCCCGTGAGGCCTCAGAATGTGAGTCTGCCATTAGTGGAATCATTCCTGGATTGTCAAAGCAGCTGTCCTTTAAAAGTGCAGTGTTGTTTTACTGTAGCTCTTTAGTTTACCTCGAGCCAAACCGACATTTCACAAATGTTGTGGTAATGTGAACACTTAAAGTATAAGATGTGTATTTGATTCATTCTAAATAAGAATATCATCTGACAGGCTAAGACCTGAACATGCTTGTGTTTCTGTGACAGGAGCAGGAGATGCTCCTGAGCAGGTGGCAGAATCATTCACTGGATAACCTGATTGAGCTGCACAACAAGGCTCCTGTGTGGAACGATGACACCCAGTCTTACGTGCTAAATTTCCACGGACGTGTAACTCAAGCTTCAGTCAAAAACTTTCAAATAGTTCACGATAATGACCGTAAGTACCTCTCTTTCTGTTTATGTAAGGACAAGGACATATGAACTCTTTTTTTGTTGGTGTTTTTTCCCTTCTGTTATCGTGGTTATTGATTAGTTTGAGTATTTTTCTATGAAGAGGCAGCAGAATAGTGGTGGTAAATATACTGTTGATTGACTCTGTTTCTTGTCATTCTAGCTGACTACATCGTCATGCAGTTTGGCCGAGTAGCTGAAGACATCTTCACTCTGGACTACAACTACCCCATGTGTGCTCTTCAAGCCTTCGCCATCTGCCTGTCGAGCTTCGACAGCAAGTTGGCCTGTGAATAGCCGTGCAGGTACATGATCTTTTGGTTCCTGTGTGGCAATTTCTTTTTCTTTTTCCCCCAAGCCAGGGGTTTACAGGGGTTGTTTCAATATCAGTTTACCCAACTGTGTACAGTATATGTACACAAGTGTACAGACTAAAAAAAGGGAAATTCAAAACCCATGATCCATTTGTGCTGGAGACAGGTGCTCTTATAAGACACCAAGTGCAAAAAGAACTGGCGTCATGTTTGTGACCCTCTGTGAAGGTATGTGTAATTAATCACATATTTTCTGTTGCTTCTGTTGCCTTTGGATTTAATTTCACTCAGTGTTTTTTGGTCACGCTAGCAGTGTAGCTCTGAGAAGTGAAAGCATAAATCATTTTGGACTAACATGGCCTTTCCTGTGGCGCCACCTGCAGGCCAAACTCTAGCATTTTTAAGTAATAAAGAACAGAAAAGAGCTCAGTTTTCCTTTTTGTTTAACTCATGTTCTGTTAAGTAAAGAGCATCACGGTCTCGACGCTAGCGTGGCTACCATTTTTACTTTTACCTTGTTTACATCTTAAAACGTTGCTGTATGGTTTAACCTGCCATCTACTAATTCTGACATCATTCTTTCACTATTTGTTGTCATGTTTCTTTGTTCCTCGTGTGGAAGTTGTATTATGGCCTGTCTTATGGCTTTTGTGGGGGTTTTTTTGTGAATACGTGTAATTTTTATCATGTGACTGTGATTTTGCTTTGTCTTAGCAAGTTCAATTATCACCACAAAGAAAACATACAAGCAGAATTGCACATTTTAAGAGAAAGAATACACATACTGTATATAAAATACAAGATAATGCCTTCTTATTTGAGTCTTTAAGCAACATTAAATATTAAATGTCATTTCTAGACATGGGATTTTAAGATAATGGAAGTTTAGCATTATTATTCTACACAGAGCTTATATTTTCTTGGATACACAAATACAAAAATCATCCAGGACTTTAATGTTTTTGTGGGGAAAAAATGTAAATGTCAGTCTACAAGGAGTATTGAAAATGTGACATTTTAATGAGCTGAGATGAAGTTAGAGCC
>OMNN01100588.1:0-15353 GCA_900302755.1 Chromis chromis | reverse complement strand
AAGTTAGAGCCAATTTTGTACTACTCACGTTTTGTCTGCAATTCCTCCTTTTTAATAGTTTTATTTATGAGGGAAACATTAAGTAAATCAATAACGGATTCCTTTATGTAGATTTTTGTCATTAATTGTCCCTAATATGTTGTCCATTCAGTGAAGTGTATGTTTGTGACCGACATATGAAAACAAAATTAATAACTTTATAGTACCCTTATTTTGGAGGTCCCTATTGCTCCAGAGCAGCAGTTACTTTAATACAGATCGTGTTCAGTGGTAGGTACTGCTGAGATAGACTATTCGAAGTTGTATTTTCCTGCTCAAATGTCCCATCAGAACCTTAGATCTGTAAGAGCCCTCCTTTACACACAAACTACAAACACTCTGTTTAAAGATGTTATTTGTAAAAAAAAAAAAATCAAAAAATTACTGTTTGCCAGCAGTTTATTAAATCCCAGTTGTCGTTTTGTACTCTAAAATGTTTAAAACAAACATGTGCAATTAAGTTTTAAAGAAAGAATTTATAGTAAATATTTTGAAATATACTGTATATGCTTTTACTACAAGAGACTTTGGTGAAACACACATTCCAGAAACATAAAATCAGGTAAACAGCAGCATTTCAGACACAATTACAGCAACAGATGATCAAAACTGTCTGTTATTTTATTATTCTGAGAGATGAATGTATTCAGTGAACAGTTTATTTTCATAAACATGACAAGTCAATTTGATTGCGAACATCTTTGAGGAAAAATAAAAACAAAAGTACTTATTTCCATTGATGTAAAATCTTTAACCAAAATAAAGACATTTTGAAAAATAAAACGCATCGTGATTTTGTAATGCAACTGACCATTTTAACCTGTTGTCGAGTAGAACTTCAGTGTATGTCATCTATATATTTAATCGAAGCAAACTAATAATTTTCTGCAACTGCAAGTCATAATATTTGATAACATTTTGGGTCTTATTACACCAGAACATCTTGAACACTGTTTCTGTCCGAACAATTAGCAGCTAGCAATATAGCGAACAAGACTTGTGCTCTTTTGCATTAAATATCAATCTTTTGGGGCAGGCTTTTGTACTTGATGAGGTAGTAGGGGTAGCACTGACAGCTATCAAACACTACAAAAATGGTGGGATTGTCTCTGTTGTCAACGCAGGCGTCAAAGAGAGGGTACTGCCTTGTGTTGGAGCTGCATGGTGGCGGTCGGTGGTAGTTCTGATACCCCAGAGTCACCTTCCCCACCAGGACTTTGGCCAGGAACATGTAACGGATCTTGTCTGCATCCTTGTTTGAATAACGGCTGGACGATAAGGCAGTGGTCGCGAAGTAGGAGCCAAAACCGTAGGTGGTTCCATTGACTCCGGCCACTCGAGGGTCGAAGTTATTGTAGCAGATGTCTTCTGAAGCCTCTCTGCTTGTGCCATGGAAGAGGTGTCTCTCCAGATTCATCGACTCGGTGTCATGTTTCTGCATGTACGCCTTCTGCCTGGAATGAAAAGACTGTGTGAAAAACTGCAAATATAGGCTCTCAGATGTAAGGATTGGCTGCTTTTGTGCACATTTTTCCTCTTAAAAATCTTCAGTAGGACAAAACGAGTACATGAAGATGTCCTGGAGTATTTTCTAGTTGTGTAGCAACCTTGTGGTAAGAAAACGTCGACCGACAAAACAGCAAAATATCACATCTAAATTTGTGGTATTGATTAAAACAGGAACAACATTAGTGTTCAGATGAATACAATTATGGTATATTGACATGACTGAGATTTCAGTCCAACAATTCTTGTCAGAATCAGTAAATGAAACCAAAAGTCTTTAAAACAGCAGCAGGACCTTTGGTACTTGTCCCAGTGGAGCAGGTTCTGGACCTGCTGGATACTGAAAATGTCCACCGCGGCCTCAGACATGCTCTCGTAGAAGAGGTCTTGGATCTTCTGGTAGACTCGGGAGCCGGCCGGAACGTCTACTAGGCTGTATTCCTGCTCCGATGCCTGACACCACACTGGAGGGTACCAGGAGCTGAAGTCCTCCAGAGGATCCACGCTGAAGTTCACAGCAGGAGGATCACCAATGGTTTGGGGGGATTCAGACTGGATTCCTGTCCTGAATGTTAGGAATAAAGAGGAAGAGGAAGGAGGAGTATTAATGTGATAAAGATGAGATAAGGGACTATTTGAAAGGGTTCGAGACTGAACTTTGAATTTCTGGTTTGTCCATTTTCATGCATTAAACTTTGAAGGTATAAAGTTGGTTATACAAGAAAAGAAATAAGTCTCAGTTTAAACATTTCATATGGTCACATCAACAAATATGACATGTTCCTGCCTATTTCAGCTCTGTAGACTTTCTGTCTGTATGGATTCTGTAAAAGTGCTTCTATCCAAGAATTCTTCACTTTAACCTTTGAGTTTATTTCATCATCACCACTAAAACTGGGACATGGGAGACAGAGAAAAGATTCAGTGTACTAACTTCAGGTAAAGCTGCATGGAATCAGACGAGCGGTAGACGGGTCTGTGGCGGACGTCTCTCCGGAAATCCGTTCTGATGTTGGTTTGGAGCATCATGGTAAAGTCCACCTTGTACTGCTCTGAGCCGATGGAGAAGTAACACTCAGGCTCCTTTTCACTCATCGCTTTTAGCAGCAAGGTGGACACTTTCTATGAAGAAATTAACATGAAATGAACTTACAGTAAGTACCTAGAATGCACTCAAGCGAGATGCAGACCCACGCCGGATGCCTTCCTAAACATGGCAGGTAGCCCTGTGACCTTGACCTTTGACCTTTTGACTCCAGAATTAATGGGTGTCCAGGGGAGGTCAAGATCAACATATGTGCAGAGTTTGATTACCCTATCTCAATTTGTTATCGAGTTATGGTGCGGACATACACACCCACATACAGACTGACAGACGGCAGTAAGTTCAAGGTCAAATTCAAGGTCAAGAGGTTCAATGTGGTAGTCCTACCCTTAGATATACCAAAGTTCATCATTGCAAGCTTATATAGTAGATTATAAGGGGATTTTGCACTAAGTACCCCTGCGACCTTGACCTTTGACCCCAAAATTAATGGGTGACCAGGGTAGGTCTGGGTGTAGGTATGGGTGCTACTTACAGTAAGTAACGAGTGGTTTAGAGATAAAAGCAGAACATAAGACAGCAGAAAATATACCATGTTGTACTCTTCCCAGCCGACGTCGTTCCACCAGTAGATTTTCCACTTGCTGGGAAAGTAAGGGTTCTTGGCCGGACTGTCAGAGTTAGTTAGTCGTCTAGCTCCATCGTATTTATAGAGACCATCCACCTCCATCGAATCAAAGATAAGATTGCAGCAGTCACGCCTAAAGGATTGTTGGACAAAAAAAAGCATTGTTTGGGTAAAATTGAAATACACCATCTTTCATTGTTTTGACCCAAGGAGAGCCTATTTTCTATAATAGCAAAAAAACACAAAAAACACAAGATATAAACAAAGTAGCAGACTTCACTGGCAGAAAAGCTCAAATTGGACCTTTTGACTCACCCTTCTTTGAGTAAAATGTTCTCTATATCGACGTTACAGTAGATCCTCTCCAGTAAGACCTGAGAGCGAGGGGAAATGTCGACCCACTGGTGGGTGATGACATTCCACAGCTGCCAGTGAAACGGATAGCGAGTGTGGTGCATCTTACACCTTTCCCCTGCACGACAACTGCCGAGGAGGAAGCTGTCGCAGATCTGAATGTCAGTGGAAATCTTTGTGTGGAACGGCAAGGCAACAGGCACTTTGGGCGGGGTCTCCAGCGAGGTGGGGGTGACTGCTGGTGTCAAGGTTGTAGATGGGATGCTGTTCTTGGTAGGTGTGCTCGGCTGGGGTTGGGTGACGACGAGAGGAGGGAAGACGACGAGGGAGGTGTCTGGATTGAGGTTTGTGGGTATATTCTGGTGGTGATTTGGAGGGCATGGAAGCAACTGGATGTTTTGGGAGAAGGCAAGCAGCACACAGTGTTGCTGATGGACGCACTGGATGTTGGAATAAAGCGCAGAGCTCTGTGTCAGGCTAGATGTGCTCTCGCTTTTGCTAGAAGTCGAAGCCTCCCCTTGCTCGGAGGTCACAGGCGTTAAACGAATGCTGATGCTGTAAGGGTTGACGGTCCAAGTGATGTCAACCTGCTTGGATCTCAAGGCCTCCCACACCGGGAGGCTGGTGTTGGTGTCAGCGGGGATTTCCAGGAGGAGGAGGGACCGGTTCAGCAAGGTGACTTTGGAAGATTTGGATGAGGGATCTGCAGCTAAAACACCCGCTGCCAACTTCCTCTTCACTCCACTGCTGCATGAAAGGTCAGCCATATTGGACTTCCTATACAACAACATTTTCAACAATTAGGCTTAAGTTAATCCAATTAGACGTAATCTTATAAGTTTGCATCAGAAGGAAGTGAATAGCATGATGCAATTTAATTTAAAAATTTGAGGCTGACAGTGAAGATCAAACTAAATCTTGTTATCTCAGAAGTTAAGCTATTTCAAAACCTTATATAATACGTTTTATCTTTAATTTTGGCAGCTGTATTGATGCTCTCTGTGTCGGAGTCATACTTTGTGTAAATATAACCTTCCAAAGTCGGCTTCTAACAACACCACCACAACTATTTAACACAGTTGCGACTTTAAAACACCTGTTAGCTGGAGGCTGTTAGCTTCAGCTAGCACTGCTGCTAGCTAACAAGCAGCTAATGAACCGAATAAACTCGTTAGCGCGTTGCTAATTACCTAAACTTACCGTCAGTCGCTCTCAGGTTTGTCACGTCGGCGTTACGTGAAAAACAACAACAAACGAATTAACTTAGTTAATTGTAACTAAGTTTTCACTTTAGAACAGCTACAATTTGACATATTGCTGCAAAAACAGGCGCTAATGAGGAGGAGGAGGTTAATTAGGACTTACCGTGCTGCTAGGTGCAGCAGGAGGACTGGTATGGTGTCCAAAAGGTGCTCAAACAAGGAAGAAGAAAAAGCATATATAAACAAAAATATAATAAACAAATTTTTAAAAAGTAATTTCAGAGCACTTGCAAACTTACAGAGTCATAAAGCCTAAAATGCATATTCTGAATTTCTTATTTCGACTGACTAAATTAAAAGAGTCTTTGTTATTGCACCCTTTTTTTTTCTTTTTTCTTTTTTACATTTTTTGAAACACAGAAAGTTCCTGCAAGAATAAATAAAACATATATAAAATAAAATAATAATAATTTATTTTACGCCTCTCAAAACTGGAGTTAAAAGGTGCATAGAATACCTTAATTAGCTAAAATGCTAACAATGAGCAGGGTTGCATTATTTTAGTTACTGAATATAAATCCCAATTCTAAACTTATAAATACTTTTAGATTTATTCAATATCAAACACTGAAAAATAATGCCTCTATTGCATCTATCTCTTACTAAACAAATAGAAGCAAACATAAGTTTTTGAGTTTCACATATATATTTTCCTCTTTAAACATCTGCAGATATAATACATGTAGTATATTGAGCATTTACAGCAATTAGTCAGATACCTTTGTATAATATTGTAGTTTCTTAAACTTAATATTTAAAGTAGTCAGGTAATTTGTATGATGAATGATATTGTCAGGTTAATGTATATAATAAAGACCACTGTAGAGTCTTAATGTTAAATTAATCAAGTACATTTGTATAATGAATAATATTTTAGGGTCTTAACCTTAATATTTAACCTCTGTAGGGGGATTTGTAATATCAGTCTGATTTCTCCGTTGGAGTTTTAAATAATTGTGACTTGACTACAGTTGGTTAAATCAAATTACCCTTACAATAGCCCTGGTGGCACTCTCACTTTGTGTATTCTGTAACATGTGGGATGCTGTTTTGGCTAATGCAGTTTAATAATCAAAGGCAGAGGACTTTGCTCTTGTAATGCAGGAGAGGTGTTTACTCATAATGATCAACTTCCATTTTCAAATAAGTGAGTTACAAACATGATCCATTAATCATCATTAAAAAATAAAACAAATATTACTCATGAACTATTAACAAAACTGTCACCTTTGACAACCTGAGAGGAGTTGCTCACTTCGATATACAGTATCGTTAAAAAAAAGATTGTAAAATTTCTTGCCGATGTGAATATAATGTGGTTACACACTGTTTTCAAATGCAATCTGGACTGACTCAAGTTACTTATTTTTCATAATCTGAATACATAATCATGATCTCTTGTAATTTTTTTCTACCCACCTGCTCATGAGTGATTTTACTTGCATAAGGTGGTCTATGGAACCATTTTTGTGTCACTCTTTACTCATGATTCACACTTTAAAGTACTAATCATTAATTTATGATGGACCAAACAAGTCCAAAGACAGGACTAGGGAACCGTGGTACTTGCAAATCATTTATTAGTAAATTAGCATTGTGTCAAACAGCATCAGTATTAGCACATAAAGCATTTTTGTTTTTTTATACGGATCAGCTGGGCTCCAAAAACAGGAAAGACAGACTTTGACATGCATGATTAATACATTTCTTTAGTGTTTTTTTCCAACGTAACAGCGCACCACAATACAAAATATATGCTTACATTGTGTTTTACATTAACAATCTGGAGAATAATTCCAAAACAAATAGTGGAAGAAACACCAAAACCATATTCCAGTAAACAATCACTGAGTTGTAAGTTTAAAGATAGCATTCAATGTGTTTTAAAGCGGACATTGCAATGACCCAGGAAAGAAAGTGCAGAAATTCTGAAATGTGATTTCAATACCAAAAAAGTTTCTCTTAGTTTTGTGCCTCAGCAGTAATCAAAAGCTCTCAGGGCAACTTCCACCGGCTCAATGGTCAAAGGACACTTCTGACAACCCACCCAGAAGTAAGGGAACACTTTCTCGGTGATGGCGTGTTTGAAGGTGTAGATATTCACGTCGTTCTGCGGGTCGTAGAAAGAAACTCTGCCCTTGTCACAGTCCAGCTGCACTCTGATCCTCTGCGGGCTCTTTTTCAGGCCCAGTCGTGTTAAAGGAGACGTACCTGCGAAGTACATTTTGTGGTAAAAGTACACACACAGGTAGCCGTTGTTCAGCACCGAGGACACTTTCTTCTTCCTCTGGACGGATTCTTTGGCCACACCGACAACCCAGGCCGTGTTGTCCCCTACATACACATCCCAGGCCTGCTTGCCGGATGTGAAGCCCTCCCAGCCCAGCACGGCGGTGTCGGGGTCAAATCTCTCCGGGTTGTCGGGCAGCCTCTGCTTCTCCTCACTGTCACGGACGCTGGTGAGGTCGTCTGACAGGATGAGCCACGGGGCAGCGGTGTTGGGGTCCAGAGTGACTGGGGCTGAAGAGAAACATGGCAGATTGTCAGCTGGTGGTTACTCTGACCTTTTGTCCACCTCAGGAAGAAGAAGTACAACTGCAGCTGGAAGTTTCAAAGTAAATAAAATGATCTCTTGAAATTTAAACTCACTGTATTTGGTGATTTGATGCATCTTCTCCAAAACACGGAACATTGAGGAGCCAATGTATTTGGCCACGTCTATGAGAGCTCCTGGAGCCATAACTGGGTCTGCAATTGGACGATTAGCTCTGAAGAAAAAGACATATCATGTGTGAAAGCAGAGAAAAGAAAAAGAAAAGCTGAAGATACAAAATGTTTCTTTTTACCTTGCTAGTGTCTTCTTGCAATTCTGAAAAATAAAAAGCAAATTCACTTCAGTATTTTGAAGAAAAAAAAAAATCAAGCATCCATGCATTTATTCATATTTCTAACATTTCCAAACTCACATGAAGGACAGAGATGCCTTCCGAAGCCATCTCCTCCTCCAAAACCCTGATGGATTCGGACACAGACGATATGTTTCTTTCCATTTCTTCGATCTTCTGCCTCATCTCGTCACTCTTCTGCTCTTCCTCCCTCCTCAGAGCTTCCATCTTGGCTTCTTCCTCGGCGTGAAGGAAGCTGTGAAGCTTTTCAAACTCCTCGCGGGTCCGTCTTTCTACGAATCGAGCCTGGACCTGAAGGGGAAATTTGGATTTGTTGGGTTCTCTGTTCAAACGTATTTAAAAGGCTTTATTGTCATATTAGGCAGTAAAAAAAAGTTATTAATGCAAAAATTCTTAGATCACTGAATGCATTTATTCAAACACACTCGCATCTACTGATACATACTGAGGTAGACTATATATTGAATATATATGTAACAGTGCAAAAAGGGTATGTACAGAAAAAAAATGTAAATATTTATGGTGCAAAAGGTCAAGATGTGCAGAAGTATTCAGTCCATTCCTGCACCTGAATGTGCGCCACAGTGACCTCATAGTTCGTCTTCATTTTGTCAAAAGCATCTCTCTTCTCCTGCAGTGAGCTGAGGGCAGACTTCATTTTCTCCTGAGTAAATCATTAAAAGAAAACTAATTAGAAGCTTTGTGGAATCTAGAGATGGATCTAACTTCAGGCTTGGAACAGTCTTGAACATAATATCTCCTAACAGCTACTCAGGGAGCTTAGGAAAGCAGCCCCGAGCAGGAACACATCATTATTTCCATCTGAGTTTACCTTCACGTCCACCACCGCCTCGCTCACGGGACAGCAGTCGTGCTGCTTGTGTTTCCTTGACGTGTGACAAACCACACAGATGGGCTCCTCTTCCAGCAGGCAGTAGAGCTTCAGCTTCTCCCCGTGAAATGGGCACATCTCCCCCGGATCGCAGTAGAGCTCCCCCCCTGCTGCTGCTGCTGGTTCCTCCGGACCCTGACCCTCAGTCAGGTAGGACTCACACAGGTTCCTCAGGGTGAGGCTGGGCACCGGATCGTCCAGGCTCTGGGTCCTGCACAGAGGGCAGTCACGGTTTCGTTCATGTCGACTCCAGTACTGCTGCAGACAGGGTGCACAGAAGCTGTGGCTGCACTTAAGGACCACCGGCTCCCTGAAGATGTCGCAGCAGATGGGACAGGTGAGCTCCAGCTCGGGGAGAGAGCGCCTGCCTGCCATCCTGACACTCAGCTGCTGCTTTTCCCTGGAAACTGAAAGTAGGGCAAAGGTTTAGGTGTTGAGCAAAACTCTTTTTCTTAGACCCACAATCACTAACATTGTGATCTATTTACTTCACCGTGTGGAAAACAGCTGCACCCAGATCAGCCTTTAGAGCCTCTATATGTACATAAATAACTCTCAGTTTCATAGAAGAAAAGTTAAACATACCTGACTCCTCTGGTGTTGTGACAGAACTACGTGCCTGGCTGTTAACACTTCCTGGTTCCTGTTATGATGAGTCACCCAAAGGGGGCGGTGTCTCAGACAGAGCAGGCAGTTTTAACCCTTCACTGACCCTGAATGCAACATTGCATCATCTAAATCAATAGTCCACAGCCAAGGACAAACAACCGGGGGGGTTACGCAACATTATGTTTCCCTTCTTCTCTTTTAATGTTAAAAAAAGCTCTAAAAATCCTTCAAGTTACACAAATTGATCAGAAAAATTATGCTGGAATTGGCTGAACTGCTCACAGCTCTATCAGTTTTAAAGATCTACAGGCTCTGAAGGTTTGTTCATGCCACTGGTATGAATAATGTCTCATAATAGAGTCTTATAATCTACAATCTATGATAGTGAAAGAAAAAAAAAAACACAAACTTTTTCCTCAAATGAATCTATAAATATGAAATATGAAAAATAATGCATCCCAGTTCAAGCAAACATGAAAATCTATTCATTATGAAACACTAAATAATCATTCGGGTGCAACACTGGGGCCAAATCTGCATGATGATGATTCTGTTAAACAGGAAATGATGCCATCTAGTGGATAAACACAACAAATGGTTTATTCTCACTGTGCAACTAATGGCAGCTTGTAAGCACATTAATATGCATTGGAATGTTCAGCGTAATCACTTTGTAAGTCCAGGTTTTGCTTGTTAAAAAAGTTTGATGTAAAGTCAGCGGTCAACTAACTCATTTGCTATTTTCATCTTTCATGCTGCTTTCCCATTTGCAATCAATCACTTCATTAGATGTTATTAAAATGCTAATCAGAAAACTTAGCTGTCAGTTTATCATTTATTATAGTGGAGCTAAAGTCCTTAGTCACACTCCATGTGTCTTCTTTTATCAAAAGTATGCGGTAACTGTCCAGAAAAAGCCCTTTGTTGCTATTTTTACGCCCCAAAGAACAAAATCGAATAGGCAGAGAAAAATCGTCTGCTCTCTGGGGTCCCAGCGCCTTGATAAATGTATTGAACAACCTCAGAGCATCAGTGTGCAGAATCTATTCATCTTTATTTTCCCTTCTGTCGACTTCTCGTCTCCAGCCGCCTCGTGGCTTCTGGGATCCTAACGTGATTAACTGAAAGTAGCAGAAAGTTCTTCTGGTTGTCGCCGTCAGCCGGTTGAGGCCTGGTAACTTGCTGGCCTGAGGTTATACTGCTCCAGTCTGGGTTCTGATTACAGCCCCGTACTCCTCAGCATCATAATCACTGGAGTTCTAGTGAACGCGTTGGATAGGACAGTCACATTTTAATGGAGCTTTTTTTTTGGAAATGCAGGAGAACAAAGGCGTGAACAGTCTGGATACTAATGTTTGCCAGAAAACAATTAGGGCAATTAATTTCGAGGAATTGTTTGCCGAGGCTATATTTGTGGTGTGAGTCACGAATATAGAATAAGTGTGAGGTTTGGATGTGGTGAAGGAGAGATGAGAACTGACATTTCAAGTCAAAGGATTCCTGGAAACCACTGCTGTACATTACATGTGCTTTCTGCCTTTATATTCCCTTTATAATATAGCTTCATTACACTTACATTTCATTACACTAATGCTTAATTTAAAGGCAATATGATGTTTATGCCATTACTTTATTATTGACTTTTAATTAGATTTTCACTAAACCAGCTCACGCAGAACATACAATGAAAAGGCCAGTGTGTTGCTGAAAGAACTTTAATTATACACCGATACTGAAACTAGACTGCTCCATTAAGCTATTTGCATGCAAAAATGCTCTCAATGGTGATGCTAACGTGCAAATGTTTGGCAAGCATAATGATGGCTATCTCAATTCAGTGTGTTTGCATCATTACCTAATTAGAAAACATGAATAGCTGAGGCTGGCGGGAACAATTTTGCAAGTATTTGGCCGCAATGGAAAAACTATTTATTTTAAAGTCTTTTTGGGGGGGGAGTTTTTCCCATTTTTATTGATAGAGAGAGACAGGGTGAAAGGGGGTATAGAGGAGAGTGACATGCAGCAAAGGGTCTTGAGCCGGACTCGAACTCATGACCGCTGCTGGCAACCTGCGCCCACATGGTAATGCCCAGCGAGCTAAATGGCAGCCCGAAAAACTAAAAGTTGAAGCTGATTGTGGGCCTAAATAACAAGTTAATGGATTTTTAAGTTGTTACAGGTGATGGAGACATGCGCATTTGTGCCAGATTTCATGGAAATACATCCATTATTGTCGAGGCATTTCATTTTCTCAACCGCAAATGTCAACCTACTTATAGGACTGCATGCAAAATCAGGGGATCAGCAAAATGTATCCTCAGGGGACCATGAATATCTGCCAAAAATTTAATTACAAAAGTTACAATTTCATTTAGCAGATGCTTTTATCCAAAGCGACGTACATAGGTAGGTAGGCGGGGCAGCATTAAGGACCTTGCCCAAGGGTCCTCACTGGATACATGCGCCCTGACCGGGATTTGAACCACCGATCTCTCATGCCAAGGTCTGGGGTGATAATCACTGAGCTATCCTGAGATATTTCAGTGTGAACCACGAATAGCTGAGGCTTACGGGAGTAGTTTTGCAAGTATTTGGCCGTAATCGTAATGGAAAAACTAAAATGTGAAAGCTGATTGTGGGCCTAAATGAGAAGTTAATGGATTTTTAAGTTGTTACAGCTGATAGAGACGTAAGCATTTGTGCCAGATTTCATGGCAATACATCCATTATTGTCGAGGCATTTCATTTTCTCAACCGCAAATGTTGACCTGCTTGTTTGGCAAAATTAGGGGATCAACAGAATTCATCCACAGGGGACCATGAATATCTGCCCAAATATAATGGCAATCCACACGGCAGTTCTTGAGATATTTCAGCATGAACCAAATTTGTTGTGCACTTCATTGTGACCCAGTTATGCAGAAGGCACTCAAACTGATGTGGATGTCACCTTCAAGAAAAGCCTGCGCTAAACTATAAATCAAGCGTCATATTCTTGACTAGATAGCACTCATGGGAGCTGAGCTTTTCTGACACCAAACTGGCAACACAGATGGTCTGTTTGTCTTCCATAAAGGAGAGCTGCAGCTTCCAGCAGATGTTCGGCTTGTTAATTTCTTCACTTCCCAGCCTGGAATGACTCAGTCTTCTTTTTTTTTTTTGAAGGCCACTAAAACTTTGTTGCAGTTCAACTTAGGACATTACAATCACACTGCCTTTACAAGCTTATTTGTGCGCATTATTTAAATTCTACTACGAGGTCGACCGGAGGTTTCAGTGGAATCCTGTGACACTAATAAAATGCACTTACATCCTTGTTATCATGCTTGTGCTCCCTCGTAACTCTTTATGAGCCATATGCTAAGTGGATATCTGTTAACACGATATCTCACATCATCTGTTCAGCCATATCTGATGCATCCAGTTGCAAATTTGCTTCTGTGGAACCCTAATCACAAGACCACAAACATAATAGGCAGTAAAAGCTGATATCTGTACACTGAAATGGAACCGGAGAACATCATGTTGTCATTATTTAACACCACTAGATGTCAGGATGCACCCACTTATGGCAAAGCTGAGTGCTCTAAAATACTTATGCTGCAGAATCCATGCAGAGGAGTTCATAATCGCGTTGATTCGACGTGACTTCAGGTAAACAGGCAGATATCAGTATAAAAGATATGATAAGTCGTGATCTCCTCATCTTATCTGACCTTGATAGTCGCTTTGAAAGTACCTGCTGCAGGATAAGGCGGTTAAACGCTCACATTTACCTGGATGTCACTGTCTGCAGCCTCTCCTCCCCTGTAAATTGGATGTCAGCCGGTGTGACCCGGGCTAATAGTGATTCATTATTGCTCACACCCAGCCAGTGTTCGCGGAGCTTCATGCGGGCTGAGGGATGGAGGAGGAGGGGAGGGGTGTGGAGTGGCTGTGTCAATCTCTCAGCATAATGAGGACAGGCAGACTAACAAACAAGAGAGACAGCCTCAGTCAGACCCGTCTCACCGTCTTCACAGGAGACAAACTGCAGATTCCACCAGTGGCTGCAGCTCCTTTATTTATTTATTTATTTATTTATTTTTAGGCCGGGCAAAAGTATTGATGACTGCGGCTCACAGGGTGCATTAAAAACATTATCGGCGAAGCATATCGGTTTCATATTTATTTCACCCTTGTACAAGCCTATTTGCAAATACTTGACAAAAAGTCAATAGTCTATTACTCTGCTGTTCTACGCAGTTAAGCTGGACAGTAAAAAGTGAGCTAAAGCCAGTGAGTTATGGCAGGCCATAAGAGGAGGGAATGAAGAGGGAGGAAAGAAAGAGAGGGAGGCAAAGAAAGAGACATTGGGAGAAATTTTATTGTACGGATTGATGGTGTTGGCAGGGCCATTATACGTGTGCTTACACCACCATTTTCTGCTACAAAAATACAAATCTTGCCGTTAAAGGTACCACTTTCTCATAATGTACACATAATGTACACTGAATGCATCACCAATTTGTCTTTTGTGGGCCTTTTTGGAGGCAGCGACTAAGCTGTCAACAAAACTGACATCATCATCCTTCAAAGTCTCTCTCTGTTTGCTGATTTAGCCAAGTTTTCCTTGGGTTTGTTTTGGTCTGACACCACAGAAGTCTGAATACATGTTTCTGAGACTGTCATCAGTACACTCCAGTCTCAAGGTGGAAATGCTCAGACGTGGCTTTTACTGCTTATTTCGCTCATGATGTGTCCTCCAGCCCATAAAAAAAAACACCATATGGTCACGTCAACAAGGTAAAAAAACATTGATTTTCACTGGAGGGGGTCGTGAAACGATATAGCAAACAGTTGGGGACTCTTTTTTAGTCGCATGTGGTTTTCAAGCCTCCAAGTGTGCTTAGATGGAACATTAATCACTTTAAAAACATGAGATTTAACCATTTATTCACTAGAATATAGCCTACTGTATCAACTGCACCAACATCAACTGTAGTCATTTGCTATTTTTTTAGCCAGAGGGGTGGCCCAGTCGGATGCACCTACATACATGGGTGTTGGCAGGTTAACAGCAAATCGCCTACTGGCTGTAGAAATGCACTCTGTTGAGCCAGTGCTGTGTTTGTGTAACAGTTTAGCTTCTGATTGATCATCAGCAGCAGGAATTCATCCACCATCCAATATTTATACTCTGCTTTATCCCGTACAGGGCTAGAGTTGAAGTTCTTTCATTTAGTGTCCACTTAGTCTTCCATATCAGACCATTCTGCAGCACAGAAGGGTATGACTGCACCTCATTAGCAATTTTACTATAAGCAATCACAATTGTATTGGATGGAGCAAAGCGAAGGATGCCAAAATAGTGACAAGATTTATTTTTTGTGGACCATTTGCACAGCAGGAGGTGAAGACTGTCATTAAAATGACATTCAGAGAAAAACACTGCATGATCCAAATCCTCAGCAAAACTTAAAATTTTCAGTGTGGCAGGTTGTTGCTTGAAGATTGTTGTTACAGAAGGGGATTTTGAAAGCAGCAACACACAGAAGAAGGGGAGGATGCATGGTCAATAGCAGATTTACACCAGATAGCCACAACATTATGACCACTGACAGGTGAAGTGAATAGCATTGATCATGTTGGTACTATGTGGTGTTCTGCTGGAAAATCTTGGATTTTAACATCTGTGTTGATGAGACTTAGACACCCAAATAAACATTGTCCCAGAACAAGCACACTCCCTCATGCAAATGGAAATCCCAAATGTCACTGGACTACTTTATGGGGCTGGAGAGTCCACAACTGATTTAAATACTAAACATGTTAAAGGCAGGATACCGGGTGGGGTTGCTGTTTTGTGGAATAGGAAATATGACAATATGGTGAGGGTGCTGAGACTGGGGGTTGACTGGGCTATTGGCCTTGAAATCCGTTATAGTGACTGCACGTTTGTTATCTTGAGCGTATATACTCCATATGAGTGTGCGCAAAATGAGGATGAGTACATAAATAGACTTGCGACTATTATGACATTTATTCAGGACCTTGAGTGCACATGTATCTTCATAGTTGGGGACATGAATGCTGATATTGCTGATGATAAATCATTGTTTGCCAAACATTT
>OMNN01100583.1:32948-45130 GCA_900302755.1 Chromis chromis | reverse complement strand
CTGTGCACGCTGGCCGAGCAGCTGCTGACGGCACTGCGGTCGCGGTTCAACAATGCCGGCGAGTACCAGGAGGACAGTAAGGAGACCAGCCGCAAGTGGCTGGAGCAGATATCCGTCATTGGTGTTCTGCTGCACTTCCAGTCCACACTAGCTCCACACGTGGTGAGGACAGATTTAGTATTTTCATTTGGTTAGTCAGAAAACAGTGTCTGAATACACAACATTAAAGCTTGGTGCCATTTCTCAGTAGAAATTCAGTTTTAACTAACACCAACAGTTTGTGCATGTGTGCTTATCTCCACATCTCTGATGTCTTCCTGAACCTCTGGGTCTGTATGGCTTTCTAGCCATGCAACTGCCTCCACAACGATCAAAACTCTCTTCCTGGTGCGACTTCTGAGCTTTCTTTCTCTCCTCCGGCAGAAAGAGGAGCGGACCATGCTGGAGGACACCAAGGCAGCCCTGTTGGACTTGGACAAAGTCACTGTGTTCTTCAGGCAACTGGAGGATGAGTGTCTAGTCGCAAGTAAGAGACTCCATCAACAAAGACTGACTCGGCCCATTCAAACCACACTGCCGCTAATGAGCAGCTGTATGGTTTAACTAACTCTGAATAAAGTTCTATTATGTGGATGTATGGTAGCTATTGAGGCTGAAAATGACATTTTGCCGTTGCAGATTTCATTTTCTTTTCAGCGGTGACCTACTGAATAGAGCGCTAAAACAACACTATAGTGGCTCTATAAATCATCTTAAACAAGGGCAGAGCATGCGGTCCCTTAACGTCCTCGTTGTCCTTGTATTACAGCTAACTTGCTCCCTCCTGACAGGCTGTAAGGGGCTTCATTTAAACTTTAGTGATGCTCTGAGACACCCAGCATGCCTACACATGCCATTGAAGTGTGCCATACAATGCATTATGTGCTAAAGTAGAGAAATATTCTATAGGAGCATGGAAACGGTAAATTGATTTTGTGGTTTGCACTGCTTCTTTCCTGCCAGAGTGCCCAAGGTCAGGCCTTTTATTTCAGTGTCAGCATTGTAATCCATGTTGTAGTGCAGTAGTTTTAATTAAGGGTGCAGCCAGGTTGTTCAAAGTGGGCATTATGAGCATCTTTTACATAACTGTGTACATAAAGTTGAAGACCTGAGCTTATTGGTGCCTTTAATAACCTGAGTATCTGCATTCACAGAAGGTGCTCTGGGTTTCCGTCAACCTTAAAGCCAACCCATACAAAGAATGACTGCATCCTGAATCAGTCTTCTTTTCAGCGGCCTCAATATGGCCAGCAGAGATTGCTGCTCAAAAGGAAAAGCACAACATGCACTTCCCATTTTAAGAGGCAAAGCTGTGGATGTGGCAGGAATTTGCTATTCTAGGTTCACGTCTGCAGAATGTATTTTGTGTACACATGTCGTGCATGAATATACAAACCAGTGCATGCACTAGCACATATTGCCACAGACCATTCATACTGTCCTTATGCTCATTACGTGTGACAGGGACATAGAGGTATACACACTGTACAGGCCCTGTCTCTAACACTTTGATGTAAAAACATGTTTTGACCAAGCGTCTTTGCTGAAGTTGCATCTCAGCTCAGACTGCTGCAGTGCAGGTAGACGGTTTGTGGCGTCAGAGTCCATTGGACAGTATTGATTTGCTAATAGCATTTTCAGTGAGCTGGGAGCTATAGGTAGGATACAGACATGTAAGCACCACCGAGTCTGAAGCACCTGAGTTCAGCCTGAAGCATCACAGCCGATTCCACAGGATTATGGTTTGATGGGCTCTCTAGAAAAGAGCGCTGACCCTAGAGGTCGCTCAGTAAAGGTCAGCTTTTCCATTTTCTGACAAGTGCTCATGTGTCAGCTTCAGATTCATAAAGTATTACTAGTCATGCGTTGTTTGTAGGTTTAGAAAGAGTTACTGCTCTGCTTTTGTAGTATCTTTATGATAAATTAATTTAAACTACAAAGAAGATACTTATTAATTAAAAAATGCACAAGACTTTGACATAACCATCTAAATCAGGGGTCTCAAACTGCGGTCCTCGAGGGCCACTATCCTGCATGTTTTAGATGTTTCCCTCTTCTAACACACCTGATTCAAATGATCAGCTCATCATCAAGCTCTGCAGAAGCCTGATAATGATCCTGATCATTTGAATCAGGTGTGTTGGAAGAGGGAAGCATCTAAAACATGCAGGATAGGGGCCCTCGAGGACCAGGATTGGGCACCCCTGATCTAAATGATACATATATCCTTGCCACACATGAAGAAATCAGTGATCAGCTAATCCTCTGCTTTCAGTCCTGACAGCACAGAGTCTCTGATGCAGCTGTCACTGCAGTGGCTATTTCGAAATATAGTTGAAGTACAAGTACAGTGAAAGCTTTTGGGAAAAATAACAGTTTAAACTATTTAAAATAACTGCGGATGCTTGCTGTGCAGTCTCTGCGTTTTAAATGACAGAGAAAAAATTAAAAGTGACAGAAGTGAAGTCAGTGATGACATTTTTATGTTCACTCTTAATTTACAACTCTTCTGCTTATGAATTTTGAATATGTGTAAGTGAAGTTGTTAACTTAAGAAATGATTCACAGTTCATGCAGACATACGCAATAAAATACCTGAATGGACTTAAACACAACACATTTTCGAGCCTGTTACACATCACACATGTTCATATGACCGCCAAAAGGTTTGTTCACTTCCTCCTTCTCTGTGGTTGTGTGCTGCAGACACGCCGGTGTGTTACCAGGTGGAGGGCAGCCGACAGGCCTTGAGGGTCACCCTGTACCTGGACAGCTGTCACTTCAGTGAGCTGCCCAGTCGGCTGCAAAACGGAGGCAGCCTCAAGCTCCAAACCGTCCTCTTCACCAGGGGTAAGTACTGGGCGGACTGGGACAGAAGAACTGCACAACCTGAACATGAACCAATCCAGGTGTAGATCAGATGCTAGAGCACGATGTAACAGTGGAAAGAGGCATTCCACAGTTTCAGCCTGCATGAGTATTATCCCTCTGAACCCCAAAGCATGCTGGTGGGTTTGAAAGGCTTTTTATCTTCAAAATGACAGCAATCATCAGAACCAGAAACAATGAAAAAAGATCAAACTTTCAACTTACTGATGAGCTACTCGTCTGTGATGTGGCGTTCCATTGGGACTTTCTAACCTTAAAATTGTGTTATTTACTCAAATTCACTTTATTCTATATGTCTCATGTAAAGATATATAAGTGTCACTAAATAGATTCTGTAAAAAACTAAGAATTCTGCACTCCTTAGTGTAACTGGTAGTAATTAGCGAATCGGTTGCAACCAACAGTTGTGACAAATTCAGGGACTTTTCAGCTGAACTGCAGGCTGTGTTTCCACAGAGCAGAGGGGTCGAGTACGGAGGAAATTCAAAATGTAAATAGGTAAATACATACTGTACGCAGTTACCTTTTTTCCCAGTATTGGTAACAACGTAAGCCTTGTTTTACATGTTGATTGCAATTTTTTGTGTGTAAAACAATCAAATGTTCTCTTTTTAAATGCTTTATGATTTATGGCATCATAACTTTTATATGCTGCACAGAAGATATTTTTAAATTCTCTTTACTTCTAGCCACGGTTGTTCAGTTTTCACAGAGTTGCAGGACTTCATCTTGCAGTAAAACCTCAGCCAACAGTAAGAAAAGACCAGAGTGGCCAGAGGGGTGCAGAGGGTTAACAGTCTCATCAAAAACAAAACCCACTGATGTACAGCGTACATTTAAACTTGAACCATTTAACAACGCTTTTACCCTCTCTCTCGTGTACATTTCCTGGTAGCTTTATATGCTTTTATTAAATTAGACAGAAACCTTTTATTGGCCCTTTCAGACACTCCACCTTTACTCTCTCCTCTGCTGCCATGCTCCCTTCAGTTCTCCATCAGTCTCAGCAGGGCCTCATATGAATGGAGGCCATTATGCATCACGCCTGTCGTCCAAATAGCCATTAATTTTCCATACACTAGTGCTAGTTGGAACACTAATCCAATAAGCGAGCTTGTGCTGTTGCCTTGTAGACTGCAGATCTGTGGGTGAACATCGCCACCTACTGGGAAACAGTAGTAGTTGCAGGCTGGGGAAGAAAGGGGCATCATGTGATACTGCAGATGTTCACGTTTATGTGTGGAAACCAACAAAAAAAAAAACCTTCCCAGACAGAGGAGAGGTTTTAATCTTTGCCTTTTTGAAGAACCATAGTTATGAACCTTGAGGATAGTTTAAGGTTTATGTTAGGGTAAAACACAAGAGTCAGGTGGGAGGTTGTGAGGTTTTAAGTTTAAGGGCCATGAAGTTGTGTGTGCATATATGTGTGTGTGTGTTTATGCTACTCTAAAAGCCCCCTGCCTCTTTTTTGCAGCTCTGGAGCGTCCAGAGGGAGTGTCCCAGCAGGACTACGCTGCCATGGAGGAGTTCCAGCAGCGCACCAACGCTGTCTCACTAGAGAAGGTCAAGGCCTACTACCGCAGACTCAGGTACACGATGCTACACTGCATCACAGTCCACACAGGATGTGCTTTACCTTAAAGGGAGGGTTCACTCTGTGGTGTTGCATAAGCAAGCAGAAGCTGTGTGCTTTTTTTACTTTCCCTATTTTATTCTTTGTACATGGTCCAGAATTTTTCAAGGTGAAATCTGTATCATTTATCTACACCTCCCCTGAACAAAACCCCACATGAGCCAACAGGGTTTTGTTGGCTTGTTCAATAAGTATAGCAAAATGACTCCTTCAGATCTACTGTTTCCCAAACATTAGTAAGATAAGATAAGCCTTTATTATTGTGTGTAGTAAAGGAATGCTGTCCATATGATGTACATATTACCTGCTGCACAAGGTTAAAACAGGTCAAAATCCAGTTACTGATTTTTGATAGTCTCTCTGTGCACATGTATGTGTTTATTCAGAGTTTCATTCTTCTCTTCCTGCTGTTTAATGCCCCATAACATATTCATGTTGTTCAGCAGCCTCTTAATATGGTCATGATTTCTGATATGTGCACACTAATACCCAGAAAATGACTCAACATCAATAAATGATGGAATATGTACTGTAGCAGATGCATATTCTATAAAGTAAAGTACTCTAGATGCTCGGTGACTCAGCTCTCAGGCGAAGTGAGTCATAGGACACGAATCGGTAAATTTTCCAACCAGATGAAGAGATGTGAGAACTGACAGAGATGCTTCTGTCCCAACAGGGCTTTCTATTTGGAGAAGTCCAATCTCCCTACAGACTCCAACACCACAGCAATGAAGATAGACCAGGTAAATCTACACTGATTCTCATTTGTTTCCTCTTTACTGTCGTCACAGAATGCCTACATTATAGTCTGTATGGTCTTTTTTTTTTAGCTTCTATCTTGTTCTTGTAACATAAGTCCATTTTTTATATCATGTTGTGACTGAATATAAATGCAAGCACAGATACTGGGCCTTGAAGTTAGAGACCTTCAACCAAGCATTTCCAAAGTAAGATGAACTGGTGTGCCATTCCCTCCACTGGAAACCCCCCCAGTAGCTCACCAAGACCTCCCTATTAACTCCAACTAACCTCAACACGTCAACATTATCAACTGAACTTCAGTTCTAGTGTCCCAGACTGACTGTAGCTCAAATAGATTCCAGTGATTAAAACTGAGTAGAACATAGTGTCAGTAAACAGTAGAGAGCTTTATTCTCAGGTTTCCAATGTCTTTCAGAAGAAAGACTGCAAAGAGTTAAACCTCTTTGTGTTGTATTTCCATCTTACAAGTCAGTTACTCTGCTTAGCATTGGATGTAAAACATTTTAATCATACCTCTGAATTCAATTCATTCAATCATTATTTTAAGTATTCTGTTTGTTTCACACTGTGTCACTTGTCTTGCCAAATTTCCAGCTAAGCAAGTGACTTTTTCCTCCACTTGGATTGATAAAACCAATTTAGCCACTCAACAGTAAATGACTTGCTAAGATGGCCTTATTTGTGATATGGTACTAAATCATCCCTTTAACCACTGACCCTTTACCCTCTCACAGCTGCTGCGACCACTCAACACACTGGACGACCTCTGCCGACTGATGCAGTCCTACGTCAACGTGCGGCCAAGTGCCCAAGGCCACCCGTCAGGTGTCAGCGTGCTGTGTGTGTCCTCGGAGCTGTGTAACCGCCTGGGAGCCTGTCACGTCGCCATGTGTGGCACAGGCATGCAGAGGTCAGTCTGGCACCACACCAGCATTATTCTGCTGCCGGTGTAGTATCACTGGACTGTCAGCAGGAATGAAGATTAACACCATGCAGAGTCGATGACATGCACCACTGAGCCTGTAAAGCTCAGCCTCACCTCACTGTCTCAATGCATTTCTATTTGAAAATATGTTGCAGGTGCACACACGGACGACCCCCGGCAGTGTGTGTTTATTACTGAGCAACACACGGCGCTAACCTTTAGCCTTTGTGTTCTTTGCAGATGTACCCTCAGTGTGACACTGGAGCAGGCAATGATCCTCGCCAGGAACCACGGCCTGATGCCGCGCTGCATCATGCAGACCATGGACATAATGCGTAAACAGGTAAACCTCCGACACAGTGGATCTCATGGAGCAGACGGGGCTATTAATAAACTATTTTAGTAAAACCTAGGACTAGACAATAAGGGTTATATTAATATGTCATGATTTGATAAAACAATGCAACACCTAGAATAAGAGGATGTTCATGATTCAATTCAATTCAATTCAATTTTATTTATATAGTGCATATTTACAACAAATGTCATCGCATAGCGCTTATCATCATAAGGAAGAACTATACAGAAAACAGAAAACCCAACAATCCAAAAACACTTTTGGATTCCCTATAAGCAAGCAGTCCGCAACGGTGGGAAGGAACCAAAAAAAACCCTAGGATGGGGATGATATTAATGTTCATCACAATACGGACAATGTAAACAAAATCTCATATAAATGAATCAGGTAGTGTCAGCCGTCTACCATTTATATAAATCACATCAAACAAACTCCAAGACTCAAAATTCTCAGTAACTTATTTTGTAGTTTATTAGTTGTAACCCTCCAAACAACAAAATCTGCCGGCTGCTTTGAAAAGCATGTTGTCTTTAAAAAAAAATCTCCAAAATGACACCATGTTTCAGAGCAAAATAATCTGAACTATCCAGTGGTCCTTGAACTACTCATCTGTGACACAGTTCCATCAGGAAACTTAACCAGATCCAAGCTTAAAATATCCAAGTCACTTTGTTTTACAGTTACTCATTAAATAAATGTCAAAAATACACTAACTACATTCTGCACTTCTCTGCACAAATGTTAAACTATTAGCAACTAAGCTGAGACCAACAGTCATGTGGCAAAAATTCAGGGACTTCCTCAGTGAGATGGGCTGAGCTGCAGGCTTTACACAGGGCAGATAGGAGACATGTATGGAAACTAAATAAATTGTCAGAAGTAGTTTTCTATAGTATGAAGAGCCACCATTTCTATTTAAATGTATATTTGTAAAATAAGCAATAAAATAAATTAATTCACTTCAGAATGATTACAAATGAGTTATTTTGCATAGTGAAACAGTTTTACTGACAGTTAATGCATGGTGATATTAAATGACCCGTCACCAAACACTTCCCCCTATTAAGCATTGTTTTTGTTTATAATACACTGTAATGTAATGTTTACGTATTTATCAGTTTACATTATTTGTCAACAACTTGATCACTTTATTTACATGTTGTTTACATGTTACTATACTGTCATTATCTGTTCATTTAAAAGCCTCCACTTCACCTTTTTGGAGGATTATAGTCTGTTTATAGCCATAACATAGTGTTTTCAGCCATTCATTCAATGTCCATGCTGCTTATTAATTATATACAGTATTGAAAGTGTACAAGATCCAGAAGTATTGTTTTTGTTTCTGCCTCACCTCCCATAACCCTCTACCAGAAGATAATAACACATGGAGCAGTTTGCATGCTTCACACCAGCTGAGCCGTTTATTATATGGTTGTTGCTTATAGCATATATTTTCTCTTCTACCAGGGGGCAAGAGTTGAGCTCTCTGCTAAGAATCTCAAGGTAATGGACCAGATGCCTCCATCGGCTCCAAGGTACTGTATGAAACCATTTGTGGGCACCGTTACATCAGTACATTGCATCATTCAAAGTTATAAACAAGGTGGATTCCCCTCATTTGAACTTTTTCTTTTTCAACAGGCTCTTCAAGCTGTGTTTGCCACCGTCAGACGGAGAACTCTAAAAATACCATCACTTCAGAGAGCTCATCATCAGAGAGAGAAGTGGAAGAGTGATGGGATGGATGGGAGATGATGAAAGCAGAGAGTCTCCTCTCTTTCCCTCTAAGAGACACTGCCGGTGGAAAGACCCTTACCCCCCCTTCATCAGTTACACAGGGAGCATTCCTGCATGGATACCACTAGAGGCTAAATAAGACTGCACAGACGACCAACATCAGTCACAAACTGTCATACTGGGGGAGCCCCCAGAACTATGTCTGTGTTGGCTACTTTTGTCTACATAGCTGACATGAATGACTTGACAACTGGTGCAAAATAATGACAACATAAGCAAAAGGGAGGAGGCCTCATAGAGACGATGTCCACAGTGACAATGTTCACACCTGAGCTCGTATTAATAACTGGATTAACCAAACTACCTGTAGCTGGCTGTCGTCCTAAATGCAGATGTTATCCGCTTTGCCTTGGACTGCAAACTCCAGAGAGATGTCTCTTCCCCAGGGGCTCGATGTTCGGACCCCAAGCAAAGTAGAATATTGAATACCCTGGTATTCATGCATGCTAGCTGACTGAGTAGATGCAGAAAGTCAAAGAGCAGACAGACAGATGGAAGTAGGGAGTGAGGGACAGATGAAAAGCTGGTGGGGGCTGTTTTCTTCTTCAGCCCGTTGCATGTGGTTACTGTGCAATTACTGTAGGTTTAGTGTGAGTACTGTATTACTGCACTATATGAAGGATAGTTATTTATTGTGTCCAGAAGGAGCGTCTTTATCGCTTACTTATACTATATCAGGTATCAAAGAATCTAAAAGCATTCCAGCCTACATATTGAACAGTATTTAAAGGACCAATGGCATGCCATTTTTTAGCTATAACTGCTCGTGTATTTCATTTTATTTATGTGTTTGGAATACGTCAGGAAGTGTTACATGAATCTTCAGGGAGTGCAAGGGATGGATGAACTGAAGCTAGCTAATCGGAATCAGCTAAAACAAACTATACGAGGCTGTTTGGTAACAAGCAGCCAAGTAGCAGGTGGTGATGCGGAATCACTGTTAAATTATTAATATATTAATTCAAATGTACTAGGTGAAGGATGGCCTTCTGTTAACTAAGACATCATTTGATTTTTAAATTGGCTTTTATGTTGTCTTGAAGCTGTTGTATTTACTGTAGGTATTAAAAGAAGCACAATGATTGGTCCATTCAGTGTTAGCAAAACGTACTGTAAGCTGTTTGATGTAAACAAAGGGATCGTTTGATGACTGAAACACAGTAACATTAGTTTACTGAAGACTTTATTTTCTTGTACATACAGACTGTAACGATGTCAGAGGGAACGATAGGATATGTATTACAGCAGCAGAGTAATGTTTTAAATTAAATTGGGTTATTTTTATGGAAATAATATAGTATATCAAACATTTTGTATTTGTGATTTGAAGAGAAGCTGCTTCTCTTTCCTGAGCGTAACCTCACTGACAACTCTGTTTTTGACTGTTAAAAATGTTGGGACATGCATTTCAAGAACCTCTCTTGACATGCTGCATTCATTAAGCAGGTCACTTAGACATTTTTTATTTATTTAAAAGCCGTCTGGTTCCAAATGAGCACGCCGAAATAGTAGTAGCATGACCACTGCAAATTTTACATCCATCAGTTGGCATAGAGGACTCATGGTTATTTGCATCATCATCACTTCCTATATCAAATTGGCTCTTAACCTGAGCAGTGTAAATAGTATAAACGCCCAGTGCAGCATTGGTCACCATGTACTGGTCTTAAAGTGTGCGTTACCAGTTCAGATTAGCTAATGACTGCAGCATGTTGGTGTAGCCGGACAAACGCGTCACTGATTACACATTTATTTACATTATTCTAATGTTTCATGACTGTATATAGTTTATCTGCAATTTAATGTTGCTTTAAAAATAACTGTACAAAGGATTTTTTTTTTGTTGATCTTTCTAAAAATGATTATTGTAAATGGAATCTTAACAAGCTAGTAAATAAAAATGTTCTCAGTACGACAATGTTCTCAGTGAAGCAGCGTTGTTGGCACGCGGTGATCCAACAGAGGACGTGATGTCCAACATAAGAACGCTCACAGTGAAAGTGTTTTCCTTCTTGTCAGGACTTTTATTTTTTTTATTATGCTGCCATTTATGTATTTCTGCTTTCTTCCCATGTCTCTGTCTGCCTTTGGTCTACTGCATTGACTAAGGTTTCACATGAATGACTCAAGAAGTGAGCTGAGAAGATTATTGCATCTTTTGCCTTCACACATCGTATCAGCAGACTGTGACTAAGTGAACAGTAGCTCTTCTGGCTTGGGCTCTCTCTTTTACTCACCCTCTTACTCATAATTTAGCTTGAGTGCATATGATGTTTGATTACCTCCTGCTTTCTGCGTTATCGTGGGGAATTCACTCAGAACACACAGCTATACATTATTTAATCAACATCTTTCACTTTGCTGCTAACTGATCTGTATTGTTTCACTCTGGCAGTTCAGTGTGTTTTGCTGATACTGGCAGATGTGGGGACTGTATGTATTCAGAAAAGCAACCTTAAAGCACAGCTTGACACAGTTTTTTTTGGTGTCCATTAACCTTACTGAAGAAAGCTGCACATATGAATATTGCATGAACATGCATCATCCAATGAAAGCCTTCCTTGCAGCCACTCACTTCCAGCTGAGGATGGAGGTTATCTCAGGTTAGATTTAAGAACTAAGACAAGTGTTTTCCCAAAACGCCCAGATGATCCTCTCCCCCCCTTCAAGCCCAGTAACTTGTGATTGTTTAGACAGAGTGCTTTGATGCTGCAGCTCTAGAAGAAGGCTGATGCAGAATTCCATTTGTCACTATGATGATTTAAAGGATTGCAGATCGCCTTTAAGCTGCTGATGACCAACGTGATCAGACTGGAGGGAAGCTGCATTGTGCGTCTCCCTCCTTGCCGTGTCTGTCAGATGGCCGGAAGGAGCTAAGGCAAAAGCATACACTGTGCAGTTTTGCATGGTTATAGCAATTGGTTTTCTAGGGGGACCGACACCACCGTCTGCATTCTCCACCAGCACACACCCCTCAGCACCGGTGATGCATCCCCGCGGCAAGGACACGGACAACTCCTCGCTGGAATCGTCTCGACTTTAGAATGGTGCAGAAATCTCTCAACGGCGGGGTTTACCCAACTCAAGCCGGAGAGAAGAAGCACAAAGTCGGGTTTGTCGGTTTGGACCCCGGGGCTCCCGAATCCAACAGGGATGGGGCGCTGCTCATTGCGGGTTCGGAAAGCACCAAGCGGAGCAGCATCCTCTGCAGACCCAGATCCAGCATCTCCGCCGGGAGACCCAGACCGTCGAAGAAAAATGCCAACTATCGGAAACTACAGAATTTCCTGTACAATGCGCTGGAGAGACCGCGGGGATGGGCGTTCATCTACCACGCTTATGTGTAAGTGCAGCTTTGGGCTCCAGCCAGCATGTTGGCTCTGTCGGGGTGGGCTTTTTTTTCTGACTGGGGGTGTCATGGTTTTGGAGGAGCTGCATTGATGATCATGTTTTAGTGGCGCATTAAAGGAGTGCTGTCAGATCACCTGCTCCAACTCTTAGTACTGCAACTTCCGTCATAGGAACTTTCATGTGGTAATGATTTAAACATGCATACAGCCTTGGTGGACATGTGGTCTGTGTGTCTTATTCATTATGATGCGGCAGGTTTCAGCACCGGGCTCCGTGGACAGCTCCGGGCCGCGCCACTACTCTCCCTAATTAACGTTGCAGTGATGTGGACTCTCCTAATACAGAGTTGTGTGTGTGTGTGTGTGTGTGTGTGTGTGTGTGTGTGTGTGTGTGTGTGTGTGTGTGTGTGTGTGTGTGTGTGC
>OMNN01100583.1:22378-32922 GCA_900302755.1 Chromis chromis | reverse complement strand
GGATTTTTTAGCTCTTGTGGCTGGAACATGATGCGTTTGTGTGTCAGGTCAGTGA
The DNA here is from genome assembly GCA_900302755.1 of Chromis chromis. Lineage (NCBI taxonomy): Eukaryota > Metazoa > Chordata > Actinopteri > Pomacentridae > Chromis > Chromis chromis. The sequence goes on along the minus strand of OMNN01100583.1, from coordinate 32,867 downwards.
GGTCTGGATTGTCGCCAGACTCCAGTGATGCCATCATAAATATGTAGGTTGATGATCCGTGTTCTCTGGTCAGCACTGATGCAAGCAGCAATAAGAGCAACAACCTATTGGGGAATTCATTTCTGTTCCACATTAAAGGCGCCCTGCTCCCATTTTGCATTTCATATAAAGTTACTCAGATTTTATGTGAGGATGGTCTGAATTTGCACAGCAGAATCCAAGAGATCCAGACTCTGATCCTACATTTCCCACAATGCAACCAAAGCATGTCTTTAGACCCTCCCTGCCTCATAATCGCCCAAACTCCTCTTCTTTGATGCAGACTTTCTTTTTTCTCTCACATGCACCTTGCTGTAGTTTCGTGCATCCCAGTAAGATGAAAGATTTACAGCATGTTGAGCCCATAAATGCTCCTTTCTCCAAATGAAAAGGAGGGTTAACTGTGCTTTGAAGTGCCCTCCAGTCACGCCTAAATCCTTCCATTTCAATGAAACGCCATGCTCGGTAGTGAGGAGTTGAAATAGCCACAGCATTAAGGAATTCAGTGTGCACAGCATATCGACTCCCCTGAGACGGCCCCATGCCCAGAAGTAAGCCTGTGCTTTATTGTGAAACCGCACACACACTCGCACACACATGGGGCCTGCAGGTACTTCTGAAATATTAACCGAATACTATAGCAGCCAACTGAAATTCCTTCACCCCTTGGTTTTGCTGTTTGGAAGATTCTCAGTGAGCTTTACGGACACAGAAGTGATGGGTTTTATTTTTGGTATGATAATACAGCCAAACTCCACCAAGCAGCCTAGTTAGAACAAGGTCAGCACCATGTGTGCTGTCTGAAATCAGAATCCTTTGGAAAAGGGGCAATTCATGTCCAGCTGTGATTGGATAAAGGTGACACACATGTGACCATGATCATAAAAAATCTCCCTGACACAAATACACTGACATAAATTCATACAATATGCACACAGAGCCATCGGTCCTGCAAAAGAATCTGCATAGATGCCACAACTCTGTCTTTATTCCATCTGTCTCTCCGTTACATTATTCATAATCACCACACTTCATTTCTCCCAACTCTTTGCTTCCAGCCACCTGATTTATAAAACTATCATGTGCTGACCATCATTCAAATCATTTCCCTCCTGCTTTATTATATTTCTTATCTCTGCTCCAGAATAAGAAGCATTTGGCAAACAAAATGACACAGCTGCCTTGAACTACAGGAGACAGGATTGCTAAGTGCACTGCTGCTTCGACAACAGCCATTTCTCTTAGACAGCCTTTTTCTGGAAATGTTAGGCAGGTGTTTTGTTCCCTGGTTTCATTTGTAATGTGTGTGAATGATCAATATGTGGAACATGAGTAGCTACCGTATAGCCAGAGTACTCTCTCTCTCCTGCTGCTTCTGATCTCTCTTTCTCCCTCTCCGGCTGTCTGAACCAAGGCCACCCCTTCCCCTTCAGCTCTGCTGCTGATCTAACATTAGTTAAAGGGTAGAGACACAGATATCCAAAGTCAAGGCTATTCCTGTGGATCTAGCATTTTGACACAAGCTACAAAATACATCTTGACAGTTTCGAAGAAGACTTTGTGAGATAGTCAGATCTAGTCAGTTCTCTGCATCCTGTGCTCCTGACAAAGCTTTGGTACATTCCTGCTCTCACACAGAACTCTGGGCTCTCATATCGTCACTGATCTGGCTTCAACAGGAGCCCGATTACTGCATGTCCTCTTGCAGAAAGCACCGGCTGTGTGAGGCACTTGAAAGCCTCTGCAGCTATAAGATGACAAACTGTGTCAGTTCTGCACCAAAGTGAAATGAAGGAATATTACTGCAAAGAGAGGAGGGCACACAACGGGGTTGAGACGGTGATCAATCACTGGAAACAAAATAAATGTTCTGTTAAGTGATTCAGAGAGACAGATTGAGGACATGGGACAGTTATTCACCGTTTTGCTGAGCTGGCCCGCTGAAGACAAACTGGGGAAGAAAGAAAGACGCTAGCAGACAGATGCTGGCTGCCAAGCTGCTGAGATGTGATAGAGTGGTCTGAGCTATAGGAGAGGAGGGGTCTGCTGTGAGGAAGTGGAAGTCTGAGGCCTGTAGTTGGGCTGTTGTCAGGAATGAAATGTGTCCTGCTGTTTTAATGAGAACTCACAGGAAGCTCTAATTATATTTCCATATGTTTATGCCCCTTAAGTCCTGGGAATTTAGAAAAAAAATACACCTGAAAAATCAAATTCAGTCAGTCACAGCTGCAAAACAGTGAGGCCAAAACCCAGCGCTGGGCTCTCTGGATAGGGATGGTGAATTTAAAAACACATTAGGTATCCTTGTCCTTATCATCATGGTCAGATTTGGAATGCAGGAAGAAGTGACATATTTATCTGACTGCATCAAAACTGAAATTAGAAATAGAAAAGCAGCCTTGTAACAATGACTAAGCGGTGTTATTGTTCTCAAAACTGCAACTCTACCTAACTTGATAAGACAGAAAGGAAGCACAACACATTCTACATCCATTTTAATCACAGTGGTACCAGACAGCCTCTTCAGTAAATGTGCCATGCTTGGCAATCATTAGGAAAAGGTACCAGTTGTGTGTTAATCACAGGTACAAGCTGGTCCTGGATCATGGAGCTACAGGGTGGAAGAGACTGATGCTCATGATTTGTTATTTTTTATTCAAGTCAATTAATCTTTGTGATGTTGAGAGCTACCATAAAATGCAGATTTGCTCAACTCAACACAGGCATGTTTCCCACTGCAGCCTTAATTCGTGTGCTAATGAGCAGTTAGCATATGGCTAATCGTTAGATGAATATTACTCTACTTGAGCTACCATGGCACTATGTTTCAGCAGACAACATCGCCTTGTTGATGATGAACAGAAGTTTCTTTGGCTAACTTTGTCAATATGTGATGACAGTTATGATGGAGTCTCATTACACTTCAGTTCATTATAGCGTCTATTGAATAATCATAACTTTATACAAAGAGGTTATTTAAAGCATTTCTAACAGACATTCCTGTATTACCACAGGATCACATGGCCATGTGTGTAAGTAGAGGTGAAAATAGCCAGTTACTTGGCTGCTTTGAATCATTATTTAGTTTGTTCATTTTTCACTTCACTGTTTAAACACACTTCAGTGTGTTTGTCAGTTGATTATTGCATTTCTAGTCAAAGACACAAAGACCATCCAGGTGTCTGTTCAGCGTGTCGTACTATAGGCATTTAGTACTGAACAGTGGTGCACAAAAGGTCAGTACCTTGGTAGCCTATTATTTACACCACAGTTATCAGACTATGATTGTTTCTGTTGTTTTGCACAATCAGCTACTGCAGGTTGAAAATACTGAATAGAATTTTACTTGTATTAGGGTAAAATATGGCATGGCTCACCTGATGTTGGCCTGCTGCTTGATATCATTTCAGTGCTACTTCTGTCTACTCTGTATTTTCAACATGTATCATGTTTGTTTGTCTTGGAAGAACCTCCTAAGATCAATACCGGTTACACATTGGTAACGGCTTCAGCCAAATGTGTCATTTTGGATAGAAAAATAGCATTGATTTGACTTAATGTGACAGTTCTTTCTCTAGAGTTACATTCAGCATCACACTAAGTCATCTTTATAGAATGTTAGTAAATTTACTAATAATAATTACAAACTATTTCACAGAATCTCCCCTTGGAGATAAAGTATTTCTATTCTATTCTATTCTATTCTATTCTATTCTATTCTATTCTATTCTATTCTATTCTATTCTATTCTATTCTATTCTATCCTATTCTGTTCTATTCTGTTCTATTCTGTTCTATTCTGTTCTCATTCAGCTGGCTTCAGTTACATTTTTTATCACATTATTTGCTGGAAAACTCCTCTGAAGTTATGGAATCATTATTTTACAGTGCATCTTGGAATGTTTTCGTGTCCTTCATTTTTTCTTATTTTGTACATGAATTAAAGATTGACTTCTTGAGAAGAGGAACACCTCTTCAGTGTTCCCCAGTATGACTGCTGTGAGTGCTGAAAGCACAGCAAGATACCTTTGTGGCTCATAATTAACACAATGTCAGCAGGTAGCTGGGTCATTCATGTATTTATTTAAACAAGATGAGTGCCCCAGAAAGTCATCCTCACAGCTCCCCTGACAGGGTGGACGCTGCAGTGTTGGCACTGGGTCTCCGCAGGCACTATTGGCTTAGTGAAAAATCCTTTCTTCCTGATTTGCTCTCATTGGGTTCGTCGCAGTCTAAATTTAGCGTGATGAGTATGTCTGGGTAGGCAATGTTGTGCTGAGCAGGGCAAATCAATGTTTCTTTATCTGCAGCTCAGGAGGAAATGCAGGCTTTTCTGCTTCCAACAACAGTCCCCTCAACTTGATTGATCAATAGTCACGTTCTTACTGATGCTGTCTGGGCCTCTCTGGCAACAAGTGGATGTGTGTGCTGCTGCCCCTAACTGTTTATCAAGTGCAAGAGGGAATGTGGTTCACACTCTTAGTGGCTTTTTATTGGGGACTGAGGTGGTGGAGATGAGATGCTGTAAAATAAAGCTCACACTGTGGCTGTGTGTATGTGTGTCTGTGTGTGTCTGTGTGTGTTGCAGCACAGTTACTTTATCAACAGTTGAAACATCCATCTTGGTAGTGTTAGTTTTTATGGTATAAAAACAATGAATCCCTCTATTGGCCTATAGATTGAAAGCTATGGTATAAAAAGTAAACTATAACTGTTGTAAATGTAATTATAAGTCAGCTTGCTATTGGAAATGTAACAGTATTATTTGATCTATAGGGTCTAATACACAACAGAAGTGAGTATGCTCCTGTACAATATTATTTGAATGTCAAATGATTCAAATTTCTAAGTTGATAAGTATTTCCCCTAATGAACAGTCAAAGACAAATACTTTAGAGAGACTATATTAAAAATACATCTCCCAGCATTGGAAATAAGTACACCTATGATCACTGGCACACAAGTTCAAAAACTTGTGATCACTGAAACAAAATGGACATAAGAACTTTCTCAGTTTGGGACCTATGGACTGTGTCTATTTGCATTTATGCATCATGACTTCACATGGAAAAGAATTGCCATATTTTGTGACTTTACAGAGATGGTAAAGGACATGGGCAGATCAGTAACCAACTCAAATTCAGCTGAAGTACAGGTGCAACAGCCATCAGTCACAGTCGCAGTGGTTAAACTCTTAAAATGACTCCACAAACAGTGTATCTCTGAAAAACAGATGGCCGTGTAGTGTAGACTTGAGTTTCAGTTACAGCTCAGACAGTGTGAGGGACAGAACGTCAACCTCTATGGTTGCCGTCCAAGAAAAAACATTATTTCTTGTTCTTAAGTACAAAACTGCAAGAATGAACTTTGCTGAACATAAAAATAAGCTGCTGAATGTTGGGATCAGATGACACCAAGATGAATTTGTTCAGCTCAGATGAGGTCCAGAGTGCAAACTATGACGTGGATAAGTGTGTCACGTGACTTGAACCCAGTAGAACATCTCTGGGGCATTGTAAAGAGAAAGGCAGAGCAACACAACCTGCCCGGCAAAGAGCAGCTAATAAAAACCATGAGTCACTGAAGAATGAGAGAACATCTCCAGACATTTGGTGTCTTCCATGCTGAGGATTCAAAAATAAATGTAGACACGTAAAGCATTGAGAGAAATAACAGATGTGAATCTCAGTAATGAAAGATGGACTGACTTCTGTTGTATTGAGTTCCTACTGTGGAGCCAGTTTTTTAAAACAGTAAATCTAAACTGTTAGTTTTCAGTTTTATATAAAAGCAAATATTCTACTGTTCAACTCTGAAGTGACGCAGTTGCTGCATGTAAAGTGAATCATTTGACATATAGGTGATGTGTCCTCACCTTTGTTGCATTCTTTATTTGCTTTCTTACAGAATGTTGGATGTCTGCAACTTATTAGCTTATTATTATAAGAGATAAATAGAATTCCAGGACATAAGCAATGTTCACTGCTTTCCCTTGTTTCCAGTCTTTATGCTATGCTAAGCTAACTAGCATAAATTGTCTCGCTTTGTACACGAAAGCAAATCAGTGTATTTTATATAGAAAATCTGCAAGTTATCATAATTGCACAGTTTGTTTTGTGCCAGAAATAGTAAAAGATGCTCATGTGAACAAACAGATCTCCTACATATCGGACTGTGTTTCCCCACTTGGACTCCTCAGCATTAGCTGTTGTGTGTATCCACATACAGTACGACGGAGAGAGAACTCTGCTGATGGTAAGGAGATGGATAGTCGAGTATCTGTAGGAGCTAATTGTTTGACTGCTTCAGGAGGCAGCTCTGTCCCCCTCCTTCATCAGCAAGTGTCCTCATTAGTAGTACTGATGAGCTTGGCAAGGTCGAGTCAGGAAAGTTGCATAAACTGATCCCCAGTTAGACCTGCAGCCAGGCCACAACATTTCATTCACAGCATGTATTTTAGGAGCAAAGGGGATCTGATTGCAGTTTTAGAACAGGAGATCCAACATGGAGCTTATGTGAAGGTTCAATAACACGTAGAGCTGATATTGTGCAGTATTACAGTGTTATTTCTGGCTTTGGAAGCTTCAACAAGCTGGATTGAGTTGATCACATTGTTAAAGGAATAGTTTGGCATTGTGGGAGACACGCTTATTTCGTGCAGAGAGTTAGATGAGAAGGTTGATACCACATTCATATTTGCCCCTTAAATGTGAGGCTACAGCCAGGAGACGTCAGCTCAGCTCAGTGTAAAGCAGGTAGCCTGGTTCTGCCTAAGGTGAAAAAAGAATCCACCCACCAAACCAGAACAGAACTGTGGCTGATGTGCAGGACTATATATATCTGCCTGGCCACATCACAGAAATCCTCCCTATCAGAATACAGGAACAATGTCTTTGAGGTGAATAATGTTGTGAACTCTGAGCAAAATATTGTGTTACCTCGATACAAAAGTAATGCTGGTCTTCAGATGGGGAGGTGGCAAGTCAAAGTGACAAGCCAAAGTACTGTAAATGACAAGATGTGAAGTGTCTGACTCCTTGACTGACTGACCTTAATATGCCTCATGGCTACACTGCATAGGAAACCAGGAATACCAGAGACCTCCAGGGAGCCGCAATACAAAGCTGCAAATTCAATCAGCTGCACAACAAAAAACATAGCAGTGTTGTTTTTCTGGACTTGGGAAGAGGAGCAACCAACGTAATCTGTTCACTGAGTATATATAGGTGTATAAGTGTGCACACGTCAATTTCACTTTCAGTCTTCCAGGAAGAGGCGATGACGGTGATCATCAGGGCATCAAATGACTGCTAAGAGGAAGAAGGGAGGATCCTTTTCCCTTTTCCTCACATATAACAACCACTAGAGCAGCCTGTCAAGCAGAAAGCCAGACCTAGAATGCAAGAAAACTGAGAAAACAGTGTTTTCCATTTAAAGTGACAGAATCTATGCTGACAGTAACTCCAACATACCAGAGAAGCTTTCAGCAGCGTGCATAGGTTTAATAATCCAAACTATACTGACAAACTGCACACCTGATGCAGAATGTAACAAAAGCTTTCTCTGTGTTCAGTTGTATTAATCAATCTTTGACTGCTGTGTCCATTATTGATGTATGAGATGCTAGAAACACACATTTACTGTAAATGTCAGGGAGAATGACCTCCGTCTAAGTGAAAGGTAAAGAAGTGGTGCAACTAGAGCTGAATGTGCTAAAAGCTTTTATAGATTTCTGTTGCCACATATTTACTCCTCTGACAAAGAATAATAAAGAAAAGCATAGAGAGGAAACCAAAAACAGGCTCATCCTTTGACTTTACAGACGCCACACACCACTGGTCTCTGCCGCCTCATTCTGATTGGCTTACAGTGAAGAGTTTGATAGGAGGAGGGTCATGAGCTGCTGATTAAAAATAATTCCAAATTAAAATCATTCTTTTATTATAGCATTAATATATTTTGAGGATAATTGTTCAGGATCCTTGGTGAGGATCCCCGATGAGGAGTGGTGAGGCCTGGATGACGCATAACAGAAAGTAAAGGCTTAGATGAACTGACATGTGAGTGTAGATGGAACTGATAAGTGAAACAATCAGATGGTATTAATGAGTCACATTCGCTCTGAACTCCTGTAACGAGTGACGACTGTAGTTAAAGCTTAGTTGAAGGAAATAATCAGAGGCAGATAAATGATATGATGATTAAGACTGGTTAAGAAGATTGTTGCATTTCAGAGTTAAACTTTTGTTTCTGAGATGGTGGACGTGGAATTGTCAGAGCATCTCACGCCAAATTATTTGAAGCTACAGTATCTTTATACAAACAGTTGTATGACTGTATAGTTTAACAGAAATCATCCACAGTATGGGAATTACAGGTGTGTTATTGTTTATTTACATTTTTGATTTGTAGTTTATCAGTCGATGTAATTGTTGTCATGTCTTTGTTTATGTCTGTGAAGGTTCTCAGTCATCCAGGTCATGGTTATCCTCATAGTTTCAATCGTAGCATCTGGACTTGCTTGAGTTTGTCGAAGACGTTCCACCTTCATCCAAGAGGCTTCATCAGTTCTAACTGACTGGTTGGGAGTTCCAGATTTTATACTCTTCAGGAGCCATTAACAATATTGAAGCTTTTGTCTGCTTCGTTCCTAACAATCCCATCGTGAGAGGGAAGGACCTAACAACTCGCATAATGAGGCGAGGGGCTACACTCACCCAGCAGACAAAAGCTTGTAGCGGTTATTAACAACACGTACCCCTTTTGTCAACCATGCACCCCAGAAACATGTCTTTTTCCCTATACAAATTGAAGGATTATTCCATAAAGAACAATAACCCTGCTTATACCGTGAAATCCCCAAGATCTTATGTGCTCTTGCCCAAGGCCACAGAGAGTGTTGTAAGATTAAGTTTTCCTCTTCCGTCTGTCTGCCTGTTTTCTTCTGTGATAACAATTCTACAATATTAAACAGAGCTGCAAGTTCCTTCTCGATCTTAACCCATCTAGGGCTTGACCCACAATCTGTCCAGTGATTTGTTAGCTTGTTCATTTCAAATGATATGCTATATAATTCCATATTTGGAAGAGCCAGTCCTCCAATATCTCTTGAGCCACAGAGTTTCCTCAAAGCAATTATGGGCTTTTCCCCGTTCCATAAAATGTCTGTAATCATACGATTATATTGTTTGAAGATCCCATCAGAGATAGTTCTTGGTATCATCATAGATACATAATTAAATTGTGGAGCGACTGCCATTTTAATAATATTAATTTTTCCCTATAAAGTGAGGTTTAACAGTTTCCATTTGTTCAGATTTGTCTTAATTTTTTGAATTAATAGAGATGATATTTTCTAGATCTGAGCATGATCTAATCCCTAGATATTTCATTCCAGATGGGATAACCTTAAACTGGAATGTAGAGATTACTGATTGACTGCACCCTCTCGATATTGGTATACCTTTGGATTTTTGCCAATTTATTTTATAGCCTGATAATTTTGAGAATGATTCAGTTGTTGACAAAACACTAGGGATGGATACTATAGGCTCTTTGATAAGTAATAAAATGTCATCTGCATACAGAAACATTTTGTGTTCTCCCCCCCCCTTGTGACACCCCTTTAATACCTGTTTCTGTCCTAATTGCAGTGGCCAGGGGCTCAAGGAACAGTGTAAAAAGTAGAGGACTAAGAGGGTCTCCTTGTTTGGTCCCATGTGTTAGGGCAAAGAAGGGCGAGGTCAGTCCATTCGTTATCACTGTTGCCCTGGGATCTGAATAGATCACGTTCACCCATTTGATAAAACCTTCACCAAACCCAAACGTCCCAAGTGTATGCCGCAAAAAGCCCCACTCCACCCTATCGAACGCCTTTTGGGCATCTAAGGAGAAGGCGGCTATTGGGATGCTTTCATCTCGGTTAAGCCGTATGATGTGTAATAGGCGTCTAACATTATCTGAAGATGACCTTCCTTTGATGAATCCCACCTGATCCGAGTGTATTAAGTGTGGTAGAACACTCTCTATAGCCTCATAGCAAGAACCTTGATCAGGCTGATAGGTCTAAAACTTCCTGGATCAGTGGGATCTTTATCTTTTTTGACAATTAGGGAGATCTGTTGCAAACATTACATTTAATTCAGACTTATCTGATGAAATGCTGCAGCATATGTTCAGGCCTTGGTTTAAATATGTTGACAGTGTCCAAGACTGAATCCAACAGTTTAATTTCCAGCTGTGGCATGCAAGCTGTCCAGCAGCAAACAGCACAGTGGAGCTTTTAGTTTTATACACCGATCAGCAGGGCTGGGAAATCCTGGTACCCAAAAGTAAAAATCCTTTTCCGTTCTAGATGTTTCCCTCTTCCAACACACCTGATTCAAATGATCAGCTCATCATCAAGCTCTGCAGAAGCCTGGTAACGATCCTGATCATTTGAATCCCAGCC
>OMNN01100583.1:0-18778 GCA_900302755.1 Chromis chromis | reverse complement strand
GGGGATGTCAATCACATGTTCCTTGTCACATTATCAACATTTCCTGAAAATTTCATCAAAATCCGTTCATAACTTTTCAAGTTATCTTGCTAACAAACAAACAGACAGACAGACAGACAGACAGACAGACAAACGCCGGTAAAAACATAACCTCCGCCGCTTTACGCTTCGCGCTTGGCGGAGGTAATAAATGTCCAATCTATCCAAAACACGATGTGACCAGTTTCTCAGTGACGTACAGTAACCTTCTTCTTACCCTCTCTTATCTCTTCCAGTTTCCTCCTGGTCTTCTCCTGCCTCATCCTCTCAGTCTTTGCCACCATCAGAGAGTTCAAAAACAGCTCAGAGAGTGCCTTGTACATCTTGGTAGGTATTGTTTTATTTCATTTAATCATCTCCTGCATATATATTGATGTCACAAGGTTAACTTGTTCCACAGGAAATTGTGACCATCGTGGTGTTTGGAGTGGAGTACATTGTGAGGATTTGGGCCGCTGGCTGCTGCTGTCGATACCGAGGATGGAGAGGGAGGCTCAAATTTGCCAGAAAGCCTTTCTGTGTCATAGGTGAGAAAACAGGGTCAGCGTATGTTTGGCTTCCTGTCATTTCTGTCACCTTGATCTCTCAGAACATCACAGACACACTGCTGTGTTTTTGCATCCCATCCATTTGGCTATCCTGTCAACGGTGACAGGGTTACCATCTTGAATCTATGTCTGATTGGACCAAGGTTTTATTATCTCTTGATTCTGCACATGCTGTATTCTATTACTTTTTTTTGCTTCTCTCTTCAGACATTATGGTGCTGATTGCCTCAGTGTCTGTACTGGCAGCTGGATCTCAGGGCAATGTATTTGCCACCTCGGCCATCAGGAGTCTGAGATTCCTGCAGATCCTGCGCATGCTGCGTATGGACCGCCGTGGAGGGACCTGGAAGCTGCTCGGATCTGTAGTTTATGCCCACAGCAAGGTGATCCTGATATCGTTTAGTATTGCCTTCTAAATTTTGTACTGAGAGGTTGGGTATTATTAGCCTTTGTATGTGGTAATTAAAACTATATCTGATCTCCTCTACAGTCAAATTAACTGCACTGAAGTTTTTCTGAATTCATCAAAATACTGTAAAATAGCCCAATGAAGTCAGTCTTCACAGCCGCTCATCAAACAGAGCCTTTGTTCAGTCTGATGAGCCCTGTTAGGATTGGAATGTCTTTCATGAGAGCAAAGTCAAAGAAATTCACCCTGAGAATCTTCACTTCGCTGCTTGTTCAGTGAAATCAAACACTTGTTGTTGTTGTTTCTACCCAAATAATATGCAGAGTACATGCACTGTGAGTCTTGTCTGCACTAACACCTCCAGAACCAAGCTAAGGCAGCCAAACTATCTACTTCCTTTACTGCGACTCTCTATAGCACTGTATGTATGTATGTATGTATGTATGTATGTATGTATGTATGTATGTATGTACGTATGTATGTATGTATGTATGTATGTATGTATGTATGTATGTATGTATGTATGTATGTATGTATGTATGTATGTATGTATGAATGAAGCCATGAGGAGCATTACTGGAAAAGTGGCCTCGGTCTGAATGGCAGAACTTTAACAGATTAATGAAGCAGCATTGTTCCATATCTCATGTCTGAAAAGGGCTGCAAAAGCAAAACCTGGAGCACTGATAAGATTCTGAAAACATCCTATGGAATCCAGATATGGTTTTTAGGTATTATAATAAGATTTCTGTACACATTTATTTTTCTTCAAGACATCTTTTTTAAGCTTGAACTACATCACAGCAGGTTGTGTGTTTTAGCAGCGTTTTCTGGAATCATACCATTAACATTATGCTCCTAAGAGTTTGATGATCTTTGTCTTCTTGAAGAATTGTTGAAGTGTGATGATCAGGTCCTAATATAAGTTAAAAAGGTACAAGTTCGACTCCAAGTCCAAGTGATTAGTGTGCAATCGAACTGAGTAAGATAAGTTCAAGTCTAGAAAGCAAATGTATTTATAGCACCTGATCATACACAGAGGTCATTTCAAGTGCTTCACACATTTTGTAGAATAATTACAGCTGATTGATTAATAACATGGAAAAAGACAGATGAATAGAAAACCATGTAAAAGTTAAAGTATGACTAAAAATCATTCTACCGTGTCTGATCTGAACTGTGGCCAACCCTGCAGAGCTGAGAGACCTCCCAGGCTTATACTCAGCAAACATCTCTGATATATTTTGGGCTCAGACCATTTAGAGACTTGCAGACAATAAGTAGGGCCTTAAATTCAGTGCACTGGCTATATTTAGCCAGTGCAGGGATCCATTACTGAAGCAGTGTAAATAAAGGACAGGTTGTTAAACTGGTTAACTGCATCTTCACAGGGGTTTGAAGCATCAGAGCTTCAGCTAAAACTGCTGCAGTCTTTCCACTGTGTTACTTCACTGTCCCCTGCTGTGTCTCTTCTAAATAAGCCAGTCAACACAGTTCTCCCTGCTTTACTTTAATGAGCTTAAAAATACAATTATTTGCTTGCACTAATAATCTGCCTCTGTGTGTGTGTTTGTGTTTAATGATGTGAGACGGAGAGGCGGCGGATTTGTAGCGCGTGGAGCCGAGGGAAATAAACACGCTGATGAAATACTTGGGTTTCCCCGCAGAGCCTGGGACTCACATAATCACATCCAGTATTATTACAGTGGCCGTTTTCACCCGCTGACAGAGTTTACATCGGCACCTTTGGAAGGAAGTCTAGATGACACTTTATTAGCTCAGATTCCCTGATGCTCACTGTCTTGGTTGTTCTCTGTAGGAGCTCATCACAGCCTGGTACATAGGTTTCTTGTGCCTCATCCTGGCTTCATTCCTGGTCTACTCTGTGGAAAAGGAGTCAAATATTGAGTTTGAGACCTACGCTGATGCTCTTTGGTGGGGACTGGTAAGACTAAAAAAAACACAGCAACAGCAAGGATGTTACATATTCACTTCATTGCATTGTTGGTAAATAATAATACTGTCATGGTGTGATGCTAGTTTTATTTACTGTGTTCCTTATTATTATTATTACTTTTATTAGAAAATCCACTGGACAAGAACATAAATGTGACATTGCAAACAGTCTTGTTTTACTGACTTTGAGGAAAAAATGTAATATCTCATTTCTATTGTTATGGATGGAAAAAGGTTCAATTTGGCCAAAAGAGCTGTTCAACTGGTGATAAATTCTTGAACACTGAGTTAATCCACAGCCTGGTTAGATGTGGCTTTACAGGTCAATAATCAGACACACTCCTTTGACCAGAAAAAAAGTCCACCTTAACATGCATCTTTATTAAAATGACACAATGCCACAAAAGAAAGATGAGAACAGGCTACTGGCTGGATGCTGCAGGTCAGTTAGGGCTGTAGCAGCTACTTTAATGCCAACAACTCCACCATGTGATGTCTAAGGAATCCATTCAGACAGCACCGTGTGATAATCAGCCACATGATGCTCTGGATAGGAGTGTGTATGAATGTGACATTATGTTATCCTGCCCCCGCTGTAGGTCTGTGTATCACAGATGTGTGACTTGTTATTGACTTGTGATTTGCATCTGCCCATTATCATTTCCATCCAATATACTTGGATGTTTCATGACTTCCATTCTGTTGTAGCGATGCCGTGTGTTGGAACGACATATATTTATTCCATCATGTTAAAAACAAGATAGAGAATTGGATAAAATATGACATGCTGCATTTATATTTTATTTCAGTATATGTACAACTTGGATCACAGCACTCAGACTGAGGGGTGATATTGTTCTGTTTTGTCCTCCAGATCACTCTCACCACCATTGGCTATGGTGATAAGGTTCCCAAAACGTGGAACGGACGCTTGCTGGCAGCTACTTTCAGTATGATCGGGGTGGCCTTCTTTGCACTTCCCGCTGTAAGTATATGGGCTTGTCAGGAGTGCTTTCAGCCGAATGTCATTAGCAACAGTGCACTTAAAGTGCTCATCTATCTGATCTACATCTGTGTTCATTAGTCTCTATCCATCATTTGTCAGCAACAGATTTATTTGAAACTTACCGATCAATATTCCTAAATTAATAAAAACCTAAAACATACAAAGACTGAAAGGCACGGTATCTTTATGAGAGTCAGACACTACAAAAACAGATTTGCAACTTTCTGTCGGTACTTGAACTACTCATCTATTAACCCCTAATCAGTTAACACTCATTAAAAAAATTTGCCAAAAATAAAACTTTTGCTCTGACCAGATTCTGCATTCTTCATGCAAATTAAAAGCCATTAGTGACTTGACCGGAACCAACAGTAACGTGACAAAAATTCAGAGACTAAACGTCTAAATTGCAGGCTGTTTTAACAGAGCACATAGGACCAGTGTAGAAACAAATTAAAAACTTAAGTGATTAAACTTTAATATAACTGTGTCATACATAACACAAGACATTTCTGGGTTCTCTCTACTTCTAACCATAGTTGCACTGTTTCTATATTGGTGCAGGACTTTATATTGCAAATGTGACAGGAGCAAAAAACACACAGAAGCTGCTTGAGGTTTAGACAGTTAACTGACAGCGAGGTACCACCCATCCCTAATGTTCCTCTCAGCCCTACACAGCATTTTATCATCTCCCAGCTAGTTAAACGGTTCCTCTGAACTCTTGTTCACTAATGATGAAATTCACTCACTGATGCTGATGTCTGTTTCTGTTAAATGCTCCGTGTTTCACTTGAGATGTTAAACTCAGCAATAAGCTTTAAGTGAGCAGCTGACCCTTGTTCAGTGTATGACAAAGAAAAAAGGTGGACTGCTGCATCAGCCCTGAAAACAGTCACTACTTCTGCCACATCATTCAGCCCTCAGCATTTCTCTCACATATCTGCTACCTCGAGGCTTGTGCACGTCTGTGATGTGACCTCTTTACGACATGTTTTTGTGGGACTGGTACTGGACAGTGTTGTGAAGGACTTCTATAATGTGATGGAGGAGACAGCTCCCTGTTGTGATTCCTCCTCCTGGCCAGTAAAGGTCACTAATTACTTTTTGGGCTGTCTGTGTCTGTATAGGGCATCCTGGGGTCTGGCTTTGCCCTCAAAGTCCAAGAGCAGCACCGGCAGAAGCATTTTGAGAAGAGACGTAACCCTGCTGCAGGCCTCATCCAGGTTAAAAAAAATAATACAACGCCACATATGTATTAAATATGCTCCTGTTGAAAAGCTAAAAGATTTGCATCTCTCCATCCAGGCTGCTTGGAGGTTTTATGCTACCAACCTTTCCCGTACAGATCTGCTGTGCACTTGGGATTTTTATGAGCAGACTGTAGCTGTTCCAATGTACAGGTAAGTGATCAAATTGGCCGAGCAATGCTGCAGATTATTCAGCATTTTTAGGAAATACAACTGTTTTCCCAGATCACATTCTGCCATCTTTTTCAAAACTGGGAATCAAAGTAGAAAACTGAACCCACTGACTCTCCTCATCTTATTGTATTCTTATTGGATGAGATGTAACTGTCTGTTGTGAAGGATCACACCTTGGTGTGGCTTTTCATTTTCTGCTTTAATAAGGGTATTTTCCAGTTTGGAGTCTTGGCAGATATACTAGAACCTCTTTGTAGTGCTGCTCAAAAGACAAGTACAGCCACTTTGAAGAATTAACTAATTATTTTATTGCTCTGTGAATCAGCAAATGCACTGTCTTGTTTGACTTTCACAGCACAGATTTTTCTGCCTTTTGTGCGTCTAGGAGTAAAAGATCACCAGCTGTCTTTTCTATTTGGAAATGACTTCAAGCTCATCTTCATTCAACTCGTAATTTGAGCTGAAAAGTTTGTGACCTACAGAATGGATAACTGCCAAACTAAATGCGATTAGCTTTAAAGGGGCCAAAGGCAATCTCCGACCTTTGAAAAGTGAGTTGATCTTGAAGGAGTGACAAAATGGTCTTTGTCTTTTTCCAGACTCATTCCACCCCTGAATCAGCTGGACCTGCTGAGGAATCTGAAGGGCAAGTCATTCAGGTATAAACATGACTTTAAGAGTGACCACGCTGATGATGTGATAGCATGATCTGGTGCTGATAATGATGTGGAGGTGCTGAAAACAGGGGGAATAATGATGAATGATCGATATTAAATGAATGCACTATTATGTTATTAACAATACTCAATCTATGTCCTATGCACAGAGGGATTTTGGCAACCCCCCTCCCTTCAAAAGTACCAGCTGCAAAATGATAAGAATTAAAAAATATATATATTTTAACCAGTTTTGTTAATTGGGGTTTCAATAATTACTCAAGCATAATTAATATTTTTGCTTATCAAATTGTCAGACATAAGAGGAGCATCCATAGATTTCTGTCAAATAAGGTAACACACACTCACCTGTCTGTCAAACAGGTCCTGAGTTCTGTGGGGTCCCCCAGGGCTCTATTTTGGGTCCTCTCTTGTTCACTCTATACAGGTTACCCCTGGGGCATATCATGCAAAGACATGACACTGATTGTCATTGCTACGTTGATGACATCCTATTGTATGTCCCAGGAAAGCCTGGTACCACCACTGTCTCTTTTATTATGTACCTAACTTGTGTATGTCTGTTAATGTTCTCATTCATCCTGGTCAACCTGGATGACTAGCTTGTGTACCTATCAAGCTAGCTGTTAGTTTTGACTTCAAGTTGTCTGTTAATGCTGAGAATACCAAAGTGCTTTGTCCAACTGAGACAGCTGACCAAGATCAGCTCATTCCTCTCCTCTGCAGATTTAGAAAAGGTCGTCTTTGCTTTCATCTCTTCCAGACTGGATAGTAGCACAGTTTATTCTGGTATCAGCCAGCAAAACAATCAAAGACGGCAGTTAATTCAAAATGCTGCTGTCAGGCTTTTAACACACACCAATAGATGCAACCCATTACTCCAGTCCTAGCTGCCCGTAACTGGTTATCGCTGAGTTGTAGAATTGATTTTAAGATCTTACGACATTTTTTAAAAGCATTGAAAGGTCAGGCTCCTACTTATATATGTGATCTGCTGACTCCCTATGAGCCTGATTGCTGGCTGAGATCCTCCAGCAGGCCCTATGATTGCTTCCAAAGTCTTGACTTTAACTAAAAGAGACAATAGGGCCCTCAGCTGTGGAACTCCCTGCCTGGAGACCAAACCTACAGAAAACTATCTCTCAGCAAGCAGCTGATGTCATTAAACAGGTGGTACCGTAAATGTGTTATGTCCAAGGGCTTTAATTATTATTTTGAATATGCTAGCTACCCAGAGGCTATATTGTTAGCTTAATTGCCAAAAAGGACACAGGCCTTAACTGAACCCTTTTGAGTGTGTCCTGTTTCCTACACTCTCCCCAGCACTTCCTGTGTGGTTGGACTGGCTCATTCTGGCCTTCTTCTCCTGTTACCAACCATGCACTTAGATGGCTGCTGGACTCAGGTCACTTAGGCTATCAGACACCAACAGAAACATTCTTCTCTGCCCTCAGATTGTCTGTTAACACATAAGACTCACCTTTGTTGAGACTGGCCTTCAATGAAAGCGCAAATGTTAACGTGTGACCAAGACACTGTAGCACATAGTGTGCATTTAGCAAGCCGGACACCAAATCAAAAGTTTATTAATGAGTTTACCGAAGAGGTAAAAAAAAATCAACTCTGTCAACAAAACTGTGTCTAACATTTCAACTTGCTGTGAAGTTACCAAATGATTAATTTAGCTTTAAAGCAGCTAGGACAAGTGTTTCTATAACAATAAATCAAATAACTATGTATTGTATAATGTGAAAGGTGTCACACATTGTGCCAAACACAAAGGCAGTTATTCCCTGACTCTGCAGTTCCTCTCAGCTCTTCTGATGAAGGCATCGTCCATACTTTTGGTTTTCTAGCCAACAACTTTACGTTGTGGTTCACTCTCACAGCACCATTTGTTTCCATTTCCGCCCCCATGAGATCTGGGGAGCTGCTCCCTGACTGCTCCCACTGGCACCATAATCTTAATAATATCCTGTAGGGTGTGATGCACCATTATTTTCTAATCTTGTGTGAGTGTGCTTGTCTGAGATTAGAGAGAAGAATATCTTAGAAGTTTCTGTTAATGCGATGATGCAGCTCAATTTCAACATCTGTTAGGATTTTAAAGTCCTGTATTGTGAACCCAGCTCAACTATTAAAACAAACATAGTTATTTATTATTATTATAACCTTTATTTAACCAGGAGAAGACCACTGAGATTAAGAATCTCTTTTGCAAGGGAGACCTGGCCAAGATGAGCAGCTGAGTTACAACACATCATTACAGAAGACATACATGAAACAATAAATAAATAGAATTGGGTGGAAAGCCAATTTTGCACTTAAAACAATATCGCAATTAAAAACATTGACATGTGAGGGAGTCCATCTCGAAACATCTCATTATTGACTTAAAACCACTCAAAGGAATCAAAGTTTTACAGTAAGTCGTTCTGCAGCAAATTCCATGTGAAGGGTGCAGAATAAACAAAGGCCCTTTTTCCCAGCTCAGTTCGGACATGTGGGACAGAAAGCATGACAACAGCCTCAGAACGCAAAGAGTATTGACCAGTACTTTTTTGCATAAGAAGAGAACATAAGTAGGATGGAAGCACACCAAGAATAGCCTTATATATACAGTGTAGCATTTGTCTCATCAGCTAGTGGAGAAGTTAAATATGGGTTGGACTAACATTCTTTACACACATAAACTCGGCTTCAAGTGATGCTCCTCAGTAGAGAACATTGTTCACTTATCAGCTAGATGTGTAAATATGTAACTGTTTGTTTCTGCTGCCCCCAAGTGGTTGTATATGTACTACTAATATATATATATTACTATTGCAGGTTTAAAGAGATACTGATTCATGCTGTTGTGGACATCTAGATAATCTAGTTGAACCTTCATATAGTCAAAGTGCAAATATTTGTCTTTTAGTACAATACAGGATAATAAAGGAGAGAAAAGCAGAGTGAGTATTTCAGCTGACAGGGCAGAGCTCAGACACCAGGATCATGTTCTGAGGTCTGACAAAGAATCCAACAAGACAACACAAGTTATTGTAGCATTTGTCCTTCAAACATTATCAGCTTTCTCATGAAGATAACAGGCACTCCTCAGCCGAGGAATGTAGAGAACACAAAGTGCAGTCACAACCAGACTATGACAATAGTGAGACCAAGGTTATATAAATTTACTGCAACAAAATTTGATATAACACATGTACATGTTCCAGCATTGGATTATGATGTGTTATTTTGTTGTATTTTTAAGATCTGGAGTTTTAGCAACACAGTTTTTTCCAGTCTCCATCCCTGTTTTCCATCCCCAGTGCCAAGTCCACTCTAACAACATGGACTGATTAGGACAGAATAACATATGGCTGACGTGGAGTATGTAACAGTTTGTGTCTGTTCTGCTCACAGGAAGGAGTCTCAGACAGAAACATCTCCCAGGTCTGTGATCTGATTGGTTTTGATCTGCCTTCACCTTCCTTTGGCTCCTCTTCAATTCTGCTCTTAGCTGCTACCGAGGCACTCTTCTTGGGGGAGTGTGTGTGTGCAGCGCATCTGTGTGTGAGCGTGGGTTTGCGTGTCCGACATGGATGTGGCTGTGCGTTAAGTGCCTCCTTCAAGAACGGTCATGCTGCATTTGCTCACATGGTGCTCAAAGATCAGCTCACTTTGGCCTGACTCCCAACTGCCAGCTTTATTAGATATTCACCAATAAGCTTTGATACTCTAGCTTTCAGCATCGCCTCAGGAAAAAGTGATTTTGAACACTTTAAATCCTTGCTTGATTTTAACACACTGTTTTTGACAAAGGAAACAAGTGTAATTATTGACAATGTAGTAACACTTTATTGTGACTGAGCTCTTTGTAAGCCATTTGCATATTTTTCTGTTTGCCTAAAACTTTTATTTACCAAGATTCTTAATATTAAAAGTATTTAATGGTAAAACTGGAAAATACAAAGATATTTATGCATGAATAATATGGCTGGTGAAACAAATGGCAAATAGACAGTCCTAATAAAGTGTTACTGGCATCACAGTATGGCACACACTGCTGTTTTTGTGACTGTATCCACTGCTATTTATCTTTTTATGTCTCCTCTACTGCCCACCACTCCAGTAATGAAAATGCACACAAAGACAGACTTTGCGGGTGCTGTCCAAGAACTATTAGGTATAGTTGCTGCACAGATACTAACAACTGCACTGCAAGTCTGTGTGTCTCCTTCCATTCGTACCTCTGCTTCTTTCCCTCTTTAAACACAAGTAAAGGTAGAGGAGTCACAGAATAAGGCCATTTGGAGCTATACGTCGCTCAGTGAACTGTAAGATCTGACTATTTGTAGTATAGTGCAGCTTTGTCACTGATGTCTACATTAAAGCTTTATGCTTAAAATAAATACTCTCAGAGCTACTCTGCCCACCGCTTTGAAATTTTCCACAGAGAACACGCAGGTATACATCGTTGTTTACCACCCTGTCACAGTTGATTTATGATTTCTGTTTAGCAATGTCTTTATGCAGTTAATTTGCTTGCTGCCTTATTTGCTAAATCAGCCCTTATAATATTGTGTTCAGCAGGCAAGGTGCATATTGCTGAGTATCTAACAGTTCCTGTGTATCAGGTGGAGCGTACAGTATGATGGTGAATTTTTTTTTGCATGATATCTGTTCACTTTTTTTCGCATAGAGTGAGACCACAGCTCTTCCTTTTGAGACATGCAGTGTCAATTTGCTTCCCATGCATGCCTGCTTGTAGCTTCCTGCTGCTTGCCTGACCCACTGAATGCACCACTATGTTCGTTTGTGGACATGGCTCCTTCTGCTGTAGGACATTGCCCATTTTGCGTTTCTGCTGAGGTAAGATTTATCATCACATCAGTGCTAAATTCTACAAATTCCCACGATTGCACTTAAAACAGCAAACAGCAGTATAAAGACATGTAGTTACAGATAGTCATTTCATTTAATGATACTATAAAAAAAATACAGTTACAGTTAAATTGGTTGAGTGTCCCCTCTCGTTGCTTGCTTTCTGTAGTCGGAAGGCCAGCCTGAAGGACAAGGTGTTTCCGAGTCCTTCCAAGGCTCCCCTGTCCAAGGGGAAGACCCAGTCCCCAGGGCCAGAGGATGGGACCTTAAATGAGAAGAACCGAGGGCCGAAGCATGCCTTCAAAGTCCGGGGCAGCACCTCACGCCAAAACTCAGAGGGTGAGGGAACTGCACACATTTAAGAACATCATCTGACCAGACTGGTGACAAGTGTTAGAGTAGAGGTCAGACGCATACAGTAAGGACTCGCTTTTATTTTAGAGCTTGTGA
This sequence comes from Chromis chromis, assembly GCA_900302755.1. NCBI lineage: Eukaryota > Metazoa > Chordata > Actinopteri > Pomacentridae > Chromis > Chromis chromis. The sequence continues at coordinate 7,400 of OMNN01100583.1, read as the reverse complement.
ACAGACACATGTTCATGGTAAAATCTATTATCTATCTGCTGTATAGTTAAGGTGGAAGGTTTGCTAAGCCGAGGTAACCAGCTGCTGACTGCAGCTTCATATTTAGCCTATAGACACCAGAGTATCATCCTAGTAGATGAACTGTTACAGTGGCCCTTCTTTTCATACCAGAGCTACACAACAACAGTCATTACCAATTTGCTAATATACAGTACACAACATAAGTAAACCCCTGAGCAATAAATAAATAAATAAATGTCAAATGATTCAATATCGTATCAACTATTAGTGACTGCATTACTTCTAAGTGGAACAGTAGGTATTTTCTCTTCTGTAAAATCAGTAAAAAGTAATAGTTTAGATTTACCATATTAGTAGAAACTTAATACAACAAAAGTAAGTACATCTTTACTGAAGTTCAAATGTTTTATTTTTTCAATACTCCATATGTCTGTTTCATTTTGAATCTTTCTGGAGAGATGTTCTGAAATTCTTCAGAGATTTTTTTTCAGCTGCTCTTTGCTGGAGGGATTGTGTTGCTCTATCTTTCTCTTAAAAATAGCCCAAAAGTGTTCTGTCGGAATCAAGTTGGGCGACATACTTGGCCAGGTTATACTTTTCACTTTTCCCTCTTTTAGAAACTTTGATTATGGCAGTGTGCTTTGGATCATTATCATGCTGGAATATGATAATGGAAAGCTTCTAAGTCATCTGGTTTATCCACAGGCATTCATGGTGTCGTTAATAAATGTAATCTCCCTAAACACCATACACTCATGCAGCCTCATATCATCACACTCCCACCTTTGTGCTTCACTGTCAGGACTATGCATTCACCGTGGTAGTCTTCTACAGCTTTACACCAAACATACTGGTCCCCATCTGAGCTGGCCAAGTTAATCTGGGTCTCATCTGACCAGAGAAGGTGCTCACAATATTTGTCAAGCTTCTTATCATTTTCTTTGGCAAAGTTTAATATTGCAGTTTGTGCTGAAGAGCACACAAGGGTTTTATTTTCTGGACATCATCCAAAGAGGATGATGTCCAGAAAATGTCTTTTTCGCTGTTGCAGCTGTCAAAAACACAGATTCCCATTAATAACCATTGTGCCAAGTCTAAAGCCCTAAAGCCTGTTGTGTTTTCAGAGCTATACTGTGAACATAGTGTACTGTCTGTGGCATCATTTTAGGAGGACAACCTCTCTGATTAGTGATACTACTTGTTCTACACCTTCTGACGACTGCTGCAGTTGTGTTTCAAGTGGTTTTTACTTCGTCGCTGATCTTGCTGTATGCTTTTACATCTTTGTGAGGCCTCACAATCAGATTTTTCAATCCCCCTAGATAGACACTGTTCATCGCCTAACCCTAACACCGACAAGGTTCTGGTGTTCACAGCTCATTTTATAACTATATTCATGCAGTTTGGCTGATTAGAAATCACGTGTTTAATCATGAGTGTCAGTAATCACAGGTGTAGAAGAAACAATCCACTGTTCAACTTAGAAGTAATGCAATTATGAAGAAGTGATACAATTATGAATCATTTGACATTAAATTGAGTGTCATGTCAAAATTCTTAGCAGAGTTTTTAATGCTGTTGTCAAAGGTCTAAACAGTTCATTAATGAGACCTCACACCATAGCTTCCTTGACAAACATTCAAATTTTGACAGGAAATCTTTCCACGGTTGTGAATTTAGTTGGAAGGACGCATAGTACGTCTCTGTGTGGCTCCATGCCATCTCAACAACTCACCGGCTGTGTCTTTAGAAGGGTGACAACAGCGCTTAACTCATGCAGTCATTCAGCAGACAGTTCAGTAACTGTCATGCAGGTAAAGTTGCTATGTAGTTTCTCCTGCATGTACTCAAGAGGAAGACAAGGACATTTTCAAGATTTCAACACTGGACTGAGGAGACAGCACCGTTGGGTTGGATGTTGTGCTGGCATCGGTTATTACATGACAGCACAAATGCATCCATATATCATCCAGGCCACTGTATCACTATCAACAAATATATCTCACCATTTCTTTGCCTTTTTGTTCAACACTTTGAACCAATTCTCATTAGCTGTTTTTCTCCTTTCACTTCATGGCATGTTAAAGTGCTGATTGAAATGCAGGACGAAGCCTTTGGACTGAAGAGTTCTCCAGGTTAGACAAGTCCTCCTGACATGTCTTCAATATAGTCTGTGAGATAGTGTGTACTTTCTAGATGTATAGTTAACCATCTGTGTTATATAAAGCTTGACAGTATGCAGTTAGTATGCATAAATGTAAGAGAAGAGGGACCAGGCATTTCAAACATGAACCAGGAACCATTCAGTGAACTCCACAAGTTTCCATGTTTGGAATTCGATTTGTCTGCCATTGTCATCCTGCTAGAATCCATAACAAATCTTCTCCCATGTCTCTCCTCTCTCTCTTTTTGCAGCAATTGAAGGTTTAATAAGTAAGACATTGGGATATTTTGTTGGTTGGCTTCTATTAGGGAAAAATATTTTTGAAAAAAAAGACAAGTCAGCTTCACCTGGTCTGAAAACCTGCATGCTGAAATCTGCTGAGATGTGTTCACTTGACAGGAACCCCTTTAATTTGTTTTCTTACATGTTTTTTTCCCTCCTTGTGATGTCTGAAGGCTCTAAAGCATGAATATAGTTGAGAACAAGCATGGAACGATTTATACATTTTTATTTATTTGGATTCTTAGAAGACTGCACAAATGATTATACAGTATGTGTTTATTTCCAGTAGCAGAAGGCTAACGGTGGGTTCAAGTCAAGTGGTGCCTAAACAAACCTAAACTGACCCAGAGATCAGAATGCCCCCAGAACCCTGCTTCACGTTGCATGAAGAGACCTCACTTTCCCTACCAGATTCTCATCTCACTTCTGATCAGCAGTAATTAGGCCTTGACAGCTGTATGCAATGTGCTTCAAATCCATAGACCGGGCCTTCCGGCTAATCTAAACATGCTCATTACAATGCTAATCTGTAATTGGTGGTGGGAAGAGAGTACTTGTCATTAAAGGTTTCAGTAAAGCTTTATCACAGCAGCACTATCCTTCAATTCTGCACCAAGTCTTTTTTCTGTCGTTCCACAAAGCTCGCTCACTACGCTCACAAAGTGGCTAACTGGCTTGAAAACCAAATTAACAACTGAATTTTGCACCTGTAAAGCTAAAAAGCAACAGCTCTGCTTTGCTTCTGCTGTTGACACCCGTCATGCAGAAGCAGTAGAAATGTTCTCTAAGAGTGTCCTTGTGTTTGCTTTCCAGAGGCGAGCCTCCCAGGGGAGGAAATTGGTGATGATAAGAGCTGCCACTGCGAGTTTCTCACCCAAGAATTACCACCAGGCCTGAAGGTTGCAATCAGGGCAATCTGGTGAGGATTTTATTTCCCAGACATTTTTTATGGTTCTGCTGTGGTTATTTATCTCATGGTGACAAGATAGGTAATTATGGTCTGCATTAGTGTTGTTCTGTGGTCATCTATGGGGCAGGCCTCGTTAACTGTGACAGTGCTTGAAGGATAATTCAAGTTTATTATAGATAAGGTTTTACTTTCTGTTTTTTTGTGATTGTTCCTATCAGCAATAATCATTTTGTGCCTGACATTTAACATTAGCTCCATCAGTTTAGTTCTGGTTCATCTTTAAACCTACTGATTCAACTGTAGTAGTGAGAGTACAGTTTTTCTGTTAACGATGGATTATTAGCGAGCGCACTCATTTTCAGTTTTGTCTCTTCCAAATCCAATGGTTGGATCATCATCATCCCATCTGATTGACTTTCCGGTTTGTTGCAGTCTGTCTGTTCATGTAGTTCCCACTGTTGTTCCCATATCTTAGCAATTACTTTGGTGAGTTCTGTGTTATTAGAACAAAAAGAAATGATGACCCAAAATAGTGAAAATAAGGAAACAGAAGTTTGACAATATAGTCTTAACTTGAGGTCCATCTGTTTCAGAAAAGCTGATCAAATACTTGTAAAACTGTAGGTTTCTGGCAAACACTTGCTTTCAAACGTTGGCAGTGTTGCCACAAATTGGCAGATACAACTAGATTTCAGTGAACTTCTGGCTAACTTTGTAAGAACCCTGTGACAAAAAGAAGATTGTTTTTTGTTGTAGGTTTGCTAGAATTGTTATTGTGCAACAAGCTGGCTACAAATTCATATTTATTATATTTATAACCCTTGTTGCAAATATTCTCTCTCACAGTTAAAAAATGATCCATGCGTACACAGTTTATCTTGTAGAGGGTCATGGGGAGGCTGGAGCTTATCCCAACTGACACTGGGAGAGGAACAATCTGGACAGGTCAGAAATCCACCACATGACCAACACAGATAGCGCTAACCACTGTGCCACCATGCAAGTACCAAGAAAAACAAAACAGTGTTGGCCGCTAGTGGGAAACTTGTGAGCAGAAGGTTACTGGAGGGTTAGGACAACTGGCGCACTGCGGTGGCAACATTTTAGACATGCTCACTGGTAGTTTGCCAGCAGAAAAAACAATCATCTGTTTGTTCAGACTGTAAGAATGAAACTATAATCTGCTTTATGGTGGACCTGGATATTTTGTCAAACTTCTATTTCCTCATTTTCAGAATTTTGGCTGTCATTTCTGTTGATTATAATAACACTAAACTCACCAAAGTAATTACTAAGATGTGGGAACAAAACCAGCACAACAGTGTGAGACACACGAGTAGACAGACCAGATGAGATCCAACAGCAAACTTCTCATTCTGCCAGAATGTTGCTGTGGCAAACTGGTAGAACATTTTCTTGGCAAACTAATGTCTTTGCTGCTAATCTGCTGCAATCATTTAGCTTTTGTAAGGGATAACTATGCCAATTTAAAATGCTGATGAAGATCACAAGATATAGTAAGATAAGTGCTGAAAAAAAGGCCATTAAAATTGTGTTGAGATTATTTAGGACAACTATTATACAAATACCAAGTTGTAATGAGTTATCTCTTTCTGAATTTGCTTTTTTAAATTGTATATTATGTCTTTTTCAGAGAAGAGATGCCAAAAAGGAAGGAAAACGGGTCTAAATGATAATATACAGTGTCACGCAAAAGTATTTGCCCCCCTACAGAAATCTTCTATTTTTGCATTGTCACACTTGAATGTTTCAGATCAAACTAATTTTAATATAAGACAAACATAACCCAAGTAAGATCCCAGGCCAGGACATGAACAGGGGATCTGAACCACCATGCAGCCTAGATGCAAACCACTACTGACCAAAAAGAACACAAAGGTTTATTTACAAAAAAATATCTGGATGAGCCCCCAGACTTTTGGGATAACATCCTGTGGACTGATAAACTTTTTGGAAGACATGGGTCCCGTTACATCTGGTATAAAGCTAATACTGCATTCCATAACTTGAACTTGAACTTGAACTTGAACTTGAACATAAGAAGAACATCATATCTAAAGTGAAACATGGTGGTAGTGTGATGGTTGGAGGACCTGGACGACTTGTCATCATTGATGGAGCCATGAATTCTGCTCTCTATCAGAAAATCCTCTTGGAGAATATCCACCATCAGTTCATGACCTAAAGCTCAACACTAATAGTTTATGCAGCAAGACAAAGACCCAAAGCACACAAGCAAGTCCACCTCTGAGTGGCTCAAAAAGACCTAAATTAAGGTTCTGGAGTGGACAAGTCAAAGTCTGGACTTGGATCCAATTGAGATGCTGTGGCAAGACCTTAAAAGGTCAGTTTATGCTGGAAACCATCTAATGTGGACAAATTAAAACTATTCTGCAGAGGAGAGTGGACCAACATTCCTCCATGGAGATGTTAAAGACTGATCACAAGCTGTGACAAACATTTAACTGCAGTTGTTGCTGCCAAGGGACCAACCAGTTATTAAGAACAGGGGGGCAATTAGTTTTTCACAGGGGTGATATAGGTTCTTTAATAAATCATCAGTTAAAAACGACATTTTGTGTTTTGTGGGTTATCTCTGTCTAATATTCAATAAATATAGATATTAGTTTGATGATCTGGAACATTGAAGTGTGAGAAATATGCAAAAAATATAGAAGATTTCTGTAGGGATGGCAGTGTAAATAATGGCCAAACTTTACTTAACTGCTTCATTTTCAAGGTCTGGCTCACTCTAGCACTGTCGTAGTTTAGTGGGACACGTTAACAGAACAGAGCCATTGTTAGTTTTAATAAAGACACTTTTGTGTGACATGTCTGAAATGATGTGTCCTCCCTCCCAGCGTCATGAAGTTCATGGTGTCAAAGAGGAGGTTCAAAGAGAGCTTGAGGCCTTATGATGTCATGGACGTGATTGAACAGTACTCTGCAGGTCACCTGGACATGCTGTCTCGCATTAAGAACCTGCAGTCCAGGCAAGTGCACCTTCACTATTTGATCCAGCTTCACTGAGTTATCTGTTTAGGACAGTCTTTATATAATGGCTCAGCAATCAGTTTCAGTGCAATGTAATACTGTGAATGTCATCCACTAACATAGTGTTTTTGGTGTCAATGGATACACACATGTTGTGGCACTCAAGTCATTGATTTGCCTGTTTCATTTGTCCAGCTACATGTGTTGTATTCAGATCTGTTTTCAACCAGTAACTTCTATCTGTCATAGTACGATTCACTCCTTCAACTCTGAATGCGCCAGAAATTCATTGTAGATGTAACATTGATGTATAATTCACATTGTTTTTTGTATCAGTTTTCCTTTCCGCAAATGAGCTCCTCACATCTTGATCCCCTGAAGGTCTAACATGTAGAAGGAATATATTCCAACAGTGAAATACATACACTTTTCATCCACGAAGCAAGTCAGACTCACCGTATGTCTTGTGTGTATGGAATATATTGAAACGTGTTCTCCATAGCTGATGTGATTCCCACGTTGCTTCATTTTGCATTGCACTCATATCGTCTCTGTGTGCCTTGCCAGGATAGATATGATTGTGGGGCCCCCTCCCCCAACAACACCTCGCCATAAGAAGTCCACTGAAGGTCCTAGGTTAGGTTAATAGACTGCACCTTTAGAATGACCGTTTTCTCAGCATTATTATACAACAGTCCAAACATTAAAGGAGTTACATGCTACCTTATAATTTTGACTGACGGAACCCCTTTTGAGTTCAGGCCACTTGACCTGTCTCACTGAGTTAAAGGAATCATGGTTCAGTAAGTTAACCCTTTAAGACCTGAGCCTCAAAATGTCCATCTGGTCTTTTTCTCTCATTTTGATTGCAAAAAGGTAAGAAAATGTCCTGTGAGCGCTTGTGTCCATTTTTTCAGAAGAAACTTTCAATATCTGGCAGTTATTTACAATTTACTGCCTATTATAAGAGTTACGGTAATTTTACGGTAATTTCATCCAGCGGATTCC
>OMNN01100582.1:43408-59036 GCA_900302755.1 Chromis chromis | reverse complement strand
GCTCACTACGGCGAATATGGTGAGGAAACCAAGTATCTCTTCATCCATATTGAAAAACAGTGGCTCAAACGACTTGTTCACTGATGATAGCCTTGGTTTTGTTTACTTCCTTGAGTCACTTCCCGCCTTTGAATTTTGACCAATCGGTGACAACTTCGAGTATCACATGGCAACATCCACATGACCAATGGTTGAAATGAACGTTTTGACGTGATTCGCGTCACCAAGTGTTCCACTAGAGCGCACTAGATTTAGAGACGTTGGACAAGCTCACCTCCATTATGGACAACACCTTCCACCCATTGCACGGGACTGTAGTGGAGCTGAGCAGCTCTTTCAGTGGCAGACTGAGGCACCCTCAGTGCAAGAAGGAGCGCTACCGCAGATCCTTCATCCCCACCGCTGTCAGACTGTACAACTCATGTTTATAACCACTATGCAAAACTACGTGCAATAATCTCTTTATCTACGTCAAATCATTTTATCTACGTCACTTTACCGACTGCTTTATTGACATTGTTTTATTACAGTATGTTTTTTTTCCATTTATTTATTTATTTTATTCTATTACTATTTAACTATTTGCACATTTTCCCACCTGTCCTGCACATCCTGAGTGTTCTTTCTTGAGCTGAATGTAACGAGTGAATTTCTCCATTGTGAGATTAATAAAGGATTATCTTATCTTATCTTAAGGTCCAGAAAATCCACGCTTTTTTTCTGGTCCACAAAAAATTTGCATTCGGTTCACTTCAGTAAGTGTGAACACAGCCTCAATCTTTTTCTGGCATTTTGTATTGTATGGTAGTATGGGTATTGGGAATTTTAACGTCTGTTTTTCAACCCAAAATGATCAAAAGTATCCACAATGGGTCGAATTTAACTTATATATTCGGTGTTGTCCTCCATCACATGATAACTTGTCCGTACTCTTGCACAACCTTCTTTCCACTATAATAACGCCGCGGCCCATACGTCCCACTCTGTTCATTCAATCATTCTGCCTCACATGTTCTAACGCAGAACCTGTCACTGCCGCTTATGTAGTTTCCATTTATATCACTTCAGGCTGTTTACGTTTCATTTAGACTTTTTCTTCCGTTTAATGTATCCAAATGCATTCGCTGCTGCAGTGACTCACTTTTCCCCACTAAGAGCCTTAAAGTTTCACCCAGCCTCTGCATGGAGCGCCTGCAGTACAAATACATGCACAAATGTCAAATGCAAAGTGGGAAGTTTAACACACAGCAATAATAAAGACTTGAATTTCCCTCACCAGTCTATTTAGAAATATATAATTGAGGCATACAGTGCCAGACTTTGTGTTTGCAAAAGCTCTATTGAAAGCTGTACTGTACTCGGTGTGATGAGAAAAATGGAGCCCAACAGGGAAATTATGTAAACAGACTGTTTGATTTGAATTGAAGGTCATGTTGATTTCTGTTATTTAGTGGCCTCATAGCTGTTATGTAGCTCCTCTGCTTGTCCAAACACCCCAAGTGCTTTTAGCATTCATGTGTTTTGATTGACTGTGATTACACCTTTCTTTTTTTTTTGATAGATCCAGTGTGTCAGGAGGCAGCAGACCTTTTTAATGACTGTGGCTTCCAGACTGTAGGCGACTTTTCAAGGATGAGACCTCGGTGCTTTTGATACTTGAAATATTTCTAAACCGGTGAAATTGGAAAATGCTTTTGTGTTCGAAAGGTTTCCATCACCTTGAGAATTTAAGTAGTCATGAATCAGAAAGGAGTTTTAATGAATGGAGACTGCATTGATTGAGTTAAAGCACCTTCACGCTGCTTTCAAGCCTCAGGGAATGAATAGCTGTTGGTTTTTGTATCACAAATGTGTTTTTTTTTTTAGCTAGGGTTTGTCTTTGTCTTTGCATTGTTGGGGATTGATTGTGCCGTTGCTAGTGGCAATGCACACATGGTGCAATACCTTTATTCTGTATCCATGTGCCTGTATGACTGGGGGGGGAAATTGCTGCCCAGTTACTTGCATCCGAACACGGTCATCTATCTGTACACATTAACGCAAGGATCAATCCTCCTCCCCCGCAGCCGTAGTTTGCAAGGCCACTAATGGGCACCTATCAAGGCTCAATCATAATGAGACAAAAGGAAATCACATCAGAGCTTCAGTGATTCAGCTAACCAGATTGACAAACACAAGGACGTCTTCCTAACCGAGATGAATAGTCCCAATCATGCCGTTAATTTATATGTTCCGGTGTCATTATGGATACTTGATTAGCCATGTAGAATGGAGCAGATTGGCGTCAAAGCAGAGGAATGAGGCCAGCCGTGTACTGTCTGTTGGGCAAAAATAGGAAACAAAGCATTACAGGGGGTTGGTTTGTTTCCCTGCAACTACTGATTAAGATGAAGCCGGTGGAGGATGGCGCGAGGCTAAATAAAGCTGCAGGTGGATCATAGACACTTCACTGAGATCATCCTACTGAACCGGCTGCCCACTTTCATCTGTAAATACCTGTACCAGTGTTCAAGTGCCACAATGCTAACATACAAAGGTTCATTTTAGGGTGTCGATCATTTTCCCAATGCGTTAGTCATCTTAGCTAACAGAAATATTGTAAAATGGCAAAAGAAAAATCTCAATCACAGTTTCCCAGAGTCACAGTTAGTTCTCCTTAGATTTCTTGTCTTTTTCTGACCAGAAGAGCAAAAACTCAGAAACTGTATCAGACAAAAAGAACAAATTGGTGAGCGGCAACTAATTTTACTTAAAAAAAATGAGCTGACACAGTTACTGGATTTTCAAAATTAGGGTTCCAGAGACTTTTGTCCATCGTCATTTATCTTCTCTATTAAACAAACACTTGTTTTAGTAAAATAGACAGAGATACCAGTCACTGTCCCAGAGCTGATGGTGATGTCTGGTACTGTAGAGCAGTGGTTCTCAACTGGTGGGTTGGGACCCTAAAGTGGGTCGCGAAGTCATTTTTAGAAGATCACAGAAGCATGCCCCCCTTAAAAAGTAGTGGTGTAAAGTCTTTTATTTTAAAGGACGTGTTTCTTATGACACAGTTTGCTTTCAATAGCAGGATATTTAGTGGTGGTGACACCAGTAGTTGTCCACTATTAACCTCTAGATGTGGCTCTGCCAGGTTATTATAGGAAATTTATGCTAAAATGTGCCAAAAATAAACCAAGAATCTGTCAAAATGGGCCAAAATATGCCCCAAACATGGCAAAAGTGTCCAAATATACCCAAATTAGCAAAAAATAAGCCAAAATGTTCCCAAGCTGCATCAAAATGCGTTGAGACTACACCCAGATAAACCTTCATTTGTTAACAGGAACAGCAAACTTCAAAAATTTGGGTCGCAACCGTTATTAATAGAGACACAGTGGGTCCTGAGGCTGGACCAGTTGAGAAACACTGCTGTAGAGCTTCTACAATGATTCAAATAATCAGTCAAAAGACACTTAATTAGGTAACTTTTAATTATCGATTGTATCAGCTAAATTTTGAGGAACAAATGCAGCTCATTTGAAAATTTTTGTTTCTTAATTAAACAATTAATGTGCCTTTTTTTGTTCCTACATTGCAGTAATTGAAGATTTAGGGATTTTATTGTGAAACAAGACAAAATATTTTATGATCTCTTGCTGTTTTCTGATGTTTTAGAGATTGAGAACATAACTTGAAGATCAATCGTTAATGAAAAGAATACTGAGTTGCAGCAGGTGCAGAATGGCAGCACGGAACAAGCTGGAACAAATGAAGGTTTAACATTTTTCTTTCATAGTCTGAACTATAAATCTCTGGTGACACTGATGAACCCAAGCACTTGTTCCATGATTCATTATTACAGCTCCATTTGCTAGTCACTAATAAAAAATTGATTATGTTACACTTTAATAATATGATTTCACTGCACAGTAAGTGGGTCCAGTTGACAGCTGTGAACTGTCCAGCTCCTGTGAACTGTTTAATTTCCTGCCATAATAGCCACATCAAACAGCATACATACTCACCCTGTGTGGCTCTGACAAAACACGACGCTCCAGCATCGAACAGGCGTTTGGCCAAGTCTTTGATACGCTGTTTTTCCCCCTTCACTCCTTTTCAGTCCACCAGAGTTAGCTCTAGTTTCTTCTCTGAGCTCTGTAAGTCTTCTCTAGCTCTCTCTTGGTCCACTCACAGGCTCACACCTTCCCTCGCTGGCTCCCTCTTCCCCTCCCCTGCTCCCTCTCGCTGACTTTTTCCTCTGCGCTCTGCTCTCCAACGAGGTGAAAAACACACATACAGGTAGGTCATCACACCGTCTCTCATCCTCATCAGTTGCTAAGTACGAGGCACTTTGATGAAAACAAGTTAGTCAGCATTGTGGTGTAGTATACCGTCGCTCCTCGATGGTTCGGCTTCTTTCTGAGATGTGAAATGCAACAGCTGTTCAGTGTCAGTGTCCATGTGACAGAGCGGCCGAGGTTGCCTCGTTCAGACCTTTTTTCTCAGAAGGATGAATTACTGAAAAGACCTCCTCGTTCTCAGCAGCGATGATTCACTCAAAGTCTCGTCAAAGCTCTTTTTTCCCCACCGGAGATGAACTTGGGAGCTCAAATCTTCTGAGAAATCGAAGAAAAGTATTTTTTCTCACTCTTTCTGCAAAGTTTGTCCACCGGCAAAGAAGGCAAGTAAAGTCTCTTTGATCCTCAAGGCTGCACACACTGAATGGCTTTTTTTTTTTTGGTCTCCTACCAGTCTTCTGCTTGCTGATGCAGAAAAAAGCAGTTTGGATGCTCGCTGCACTAACGTCCTCACCAACGACTGAGCCGTGAGCCACTACTGCGAGAAATTCCCACATATGTGAAGCCGCATGCTGTATCAGAGCACTGAGCAACATGTAAGAGGAGGGAGGAAGAGGTGAGGAGGTGGAGGAGCAGGATGAAACTGGGGGAGGAGGAGGAGCTGGAGGTGGAGCTGACGTGGGTGTCAGCAGCATTTCAGGAGGAGCTGAATGTTTGCCTTTGCAATGGCAGTGCGGCAGAGCTGTATGTCTTCATCAGAGGGGGAAATGCAATCACACGACTGGCTGTGGATGGCTCTTCCATCAGCCTCTCACTTCATGGTGACTTGGTTGGTAATCCTGAAAGCATTTGGCTCTGCACCCTGTTTAAAAGCAGAGTGAGTTGAATCAGTCAGTGCAGATAGGTAGAGTTCTTCTGCTGTCTTTAGTTTACCCCCCATCAGCCAGGCTTTCTTTTAGTGTGACCTTCTCTGTGCAGATAAGCTTCTTGCTGTAGTTACAATGTAAAAGGGAGCAAGCGAAACATTTTTTCTCTTCTTTGAGGAGGTAGAAATGGATTTGCTCAGTGCCTGAAATGTCCAATTCATTCAGTGAACAGCAGACAGGAACATAGTGGGAGGATGTCTACAGTGTACCCAGGATTTTGGACACTGTTCCTGATACTGAACAGACGATCACTTCACTTGTATCACTTGTATCTACTTGAACTGAACAGAGAAATCTCAGTAAAACACTTTATATTTCACATTTATTGCAAAATCTGAATAACACTTTTGTTATTTAATGTACATTTAAGTTCTACATCTTCTCATCTGCACCCAGAAGCTGAATTTCTCCAACCTTTGCAGAATTTTCTCTGGCTGTATAAAGGAATACATTGATTGAACATATCGATATTACTAAGTTAGATCAGCTGGAGAGTCATAAGGATTTTTGCACAGCCCTACGACTTCCAAAATGTTGTCCATCTATTGGGGAGTTACATCTTGAACTTCAGGCTCCTCAGAGCCACATAGAATAGAATAGAAATTTGAATGAAACCAGTTCTGTTAGCATCAGCCAGTGATGCTGATGTTGTAGAGTCTTATTGCAGATGGGATGAATGACCTGCGGTAGCGCTCCTTCTTGCAGGGTGGATGTCTCAGTCTGCTGCTGAAGGAGCTGCTTAGGGCCCCCACAGTCTCATGCAGCAGGTGAGAGGGGTTGTCCATGATGGATGTGAGCTTTGCTAACATCCTCCTCTCACCCACCTCCTCGATGGAGTCTAGGGAGCAGTCCAGGACAGAACCAGCCCTCCTGACCAGATGAGAAGATATTTAAAGTTCATAGCTTTTACTTTCCAGTCCTTGAGACCTTGTTTTTATCATTTCAGGGATCTCAGGCTGTTAAATGAGGAGGCGCACTGTTTCAACCCTTTTTCCTCGAGAGGACAGTTTGGAAGAGGAAGAGGGAGAAGGAAGTCTCTGTAATGTAAGTTTCAGCTTTTCTGTAATGGGATTTAGTGGCCAAGAGGGGGCGTTGTTGCTTTTGTGTCTGTGAGTGGGCCTTTATTCGTGCAAGATCAGTCTGAAAAGGCTTGTGGCATCCTCTTGAGTCAGCATTTGAGTGAACAACAATCCTCTTGAGTCTTTATTTAGACAGCGCAGAGAATGGAGGCAGCATCTCAGCCCAATCCTTGAAATTAATTAGGAACAATCAGCTGTGAGTGCTTTGACACATGACAATACGCCTGAGTGGCATTTCATGAGCCCTCCAAGCCGAGTTTTACATTTCTGTTCAGTGAATGGTTCATTTGTTACTGTTCCTTTGTGTCTGCATCTCAAATTAGCTGATAGCTATTGTCTGATTCATCCTCTGCTAATGGGGCAGATACTCTGTCTCTCTGCCGTTGTGTTTTTGCTGATGCAGCACTATATTGAGATGGCAGCTGGGAGTGATGCTGGCTGGGCACCGGGACAAGGCTAAAGAGGGTCATCTTACTGTCGTGACACTCACCAAGTCTGGCCCTCTTTCCTCTTCTTCGTCCCTCCTGCCAACTGTCATATCTTTTAACTGTACCCATAGCCCATCACCTCCTCCTCCTTTTGTCGATTCTCCATCTCCTCTCTTTAATGTCATGTACTTTTCCTTTTCCTCTCTCCCTGTCTTCTCTTCTTGAATCATTCATGCCCGACTTCCTCCCATGAGTGGATTTGATTCCTCGAGGAGCATATAAGATCCTTGATGAGTATTTCCAGACTCCCGTTTTTATCTCTAATTCTTCAAATGTTGGCAGTGCTTAATGGGTCAGAGTCATTGCCTTGGGTCTTGTATTTTTTAGGCCTCTCCTCTGAGCGTTTTGCTTTTAAAATGCCCTAATTCTGTCCACCTCCCAGGAGTGTCACTGCACACTAGAGGGAGAAAATCAGAGCTCGAAAGAGGGAATGTCAAACTGAAATTGCAGTCTCAAGATGTTTTGGATTTACTCCCCAGCTATAGTGCGTAATGCTTTCATGTTTCTGCACCGCAACCCCCAGAGATCCCTTGTCAGTCAGTGTCTTCAGTCCTGTGATGTCTTCTACCTTAGGTTTTCTGGAGATGGTGCGCCTCTTCTTTTGTGACAGTTTAGTTTGTCTCTGCTCCCAATTCCTCATCTGTTTGTTCTAAATTTGCTTTTGCTCAGTTTGTTAATTTTATTGTTAACATCAATGCTTTTCCTACTGTGACATGTCAAAATGTCTTCTGTGAAAAAGACAGTTTCCCAAAAGATGCTCAAAAACACACAACAGAGGCATAAGCTGGCATTCGTTTGTTTATTTAAATGAAACGTTTGACATTTTGGGAAACATTAGTAACTTCCTGTTGTCTCAGTTGGTTGGAGACAACATTAAATAAAAATGTATGGTTACACCTCAGTTTTTGTACAAATGAGAAATAACAAGAGGCAGGGGGAATTACTCTCCTTGGTGGTTATGCTGCTGGTACACCTGAGAGATAGTTTCAATCCTGTGTGCTACTCAAGAGATGAGTGGTGGTCTGTCACGACATGACATGTTAATTAGAGACCTTTGGAGGTGCTGTCAGGCAGATGTTCTTTCCTCTGGACAGAGCCAGACAAGCTCTTTCATCCTCTTTGGTGTCTTTCTGCTAAGCTACGCAACCCAGCAGCAAGCTCCAGCTATGTATTTATCATTAAGAGATGACAATGGTATCGATCTTCTAATCCAGCTCTCAGCGAGAAAGGAAATTAAGTTGATTTCTCAAAATGTCAAACTGTTCCTTTAACAGAGACACTTTAGAAAAAACGTACCAGAGGAAGTTCATGTATTTAGAAGGTTAATCTGAGCCCAATTAATTTGCAGCCCCAATCAACAGGGGTTCTAATTGTTTTATCAGCTCATCAAATTAGCAAAGTCAATGGAGGTAGAGGACAAGAACAGCGGCCCTGAGCATGCTCACTGCTGTCTAGCAAATGTGGAAGTACTTTCAGTAAATCAGTTGTGCTGTACTTTTCATCATCTCTGAATAGGGTGAGATTCATATTAAAGCCTCGTATTAAACCCTCTGGTGAAAATCTTTTATTTATTTATTTATTTACCTTATTAACCTAATGCTCAGGTAATTACCTTATTACCTGAGCATTTCTACCGTGACGCTGCAGTAAACTGATAACAGACTCAGACCTCCAGGGCTTCATATGTAACAAACCTAAGAAACTAATCCTGTCAGCTTGCAGGGTGGAGCTTTCTGTACCTTTATTCTTCTTCAGAGTTGGTTTCCGGTTCTAACATGCGTGGTAGAATTACTCCAATATTACAAACTGTCATTGTGTAGTGTAGTGTTACAGTGTCTGAAAAGAGTCTTAGGTGAGCTGGTGTGCTCCAGCTGCAGTGAGTGGCAGAGGGATGGGTGGAGACAGAGAGGTGGGGACTTCTATTCTAGAGGAAGCAACGGTGTAGAGTTATATCTGAGCCATCTTTAGCTGTGAAGGGATTATTTTGATAGAGTGACGGAGATTGATTGGTAGAGGTGAGTTATAGAGGTTTAATTAGTGAACGGAGAGGGACTTAAAGTGCTTTTGCATTATTACTGAAACTAGACATCGTCACCTAATGTAAAAAATGTGCTTTTAAAAATATGTTTTAAAGGAAAACCCAGCTAGCAGGAAATGTCCCCACAACATTAGCTAACATTACTTCCATTTCCTATGCTTATAATGTGTTAAACAAAATGTGTTAACCCAATGCTCAGACAATGTTGACGAGTATTGACACATTTTAAAATAATGTTCCTACAAAGTTAAAAGTGAACTAGGACTAAACCTTTTAATTGAAACATTCAGAGGATATTTTTAGAATGTTCCAAGGTCCAGTCTTAGTTTGTCTCTTCATGGAAAACTGTGTTAGCCATCCAGACAAATGAAAGTCAAAGTATATGATATTACGATTCAAAATTATGGAAAAATACACTGTATTCTGTGCTCTGAAATGGCATGGGCGTGTCTACGAAAGGTGCTAAATGACAGCTTTCACAGCAGCCCTAATGAACTGTACTAACTGTGAAAACAGACTTAAGTTCTGACTGATGTAAAACCACTGATGTGCACTGTAGATACTAACTTACTTACCTACTACAACAAACTAAGCCCACACAGCAACTTATGTATATCCATTGGTGGGCATGTACTGCTGACAGTGGCACAGGATGCTGTCAAGACAAGAGGATGAAGGCCGAGGAGAGAGAGATGGTCAGTTCAGCCCCATTCACCAGTAACTGATTATCCCTGAATCCTAGTTGTCTCTGGTGAATTTTGACTACTTGGTGTAAAATGGCCTCTGCAGAGGCGGGTGTAGGTGGTGACTGTCGGCTCTCTATCGTTGTGGCTTGTCACAAATTCAATCCACCTCTTCTTGATCTCATCTTACTGAGCAAATTTAAACAAGGAGGGCAAGCTGTTCTGCAAACTCTGGCATCCAGAGATGATTTTACTGGACGTTTGCTGGATGAAAGCATAGCTAGTTAGCAAACTGTAGGCAGCAGTAGGTGTAGTCACTCATGACAGAGTGGGAGAATCTCTGATGCTAATGTGCTGGAGTTTAAGATAAGATAAAACTTTATTATTCCCCAAGGAAATTATCTTTCTGCAACATTATAGTATTAGGAGGTGTGTTTAGAAACAAATCTTTGAATTTCCTTTGCACAGGCTTTAAAGGAGTTTCATGGCACTGAGGCATAAGATATATTAAACTTCTTACTCTCCAGTGGAATTGTTAATATAAAGAGATCAAACAGTGTTTAAAATAACTCTTGTTTATTACCCTGTAACTTGGCTGCATGACAGAGAGCAACACTGACCCATCTCCCTGATTCCTACTTGTAAAGTATGGCTTTGAGCATGAAAGGCAATGGGTGCAGAGTTCAGCCTTGGTCACATAAACACACCCACACCCACTCACACGTATATACAGGCTGTTATTACAGGCTGTTATCTGGCTCTGAAGATTAGTAGTGCTGTCAGAGTGTCCGTCCTGTAGAGTGCGTTCACCCCTCAGGGAGTGAGTCTGGCTGGAGATTCCTGCACTAACTCAACATTCCCACACTCATTCATTGCCTTAAATCTCTCTCCTTCCTCCCCCCTACCATCTCTTTCAGTCCTGCTCTCCATCCTCTGCCTGCTCCTTCCTGATTGGCAGCGAAGCTTGTTGTTACCGTGTACGAAGTGTGCCTGGGCCAGTGGAGGGTGGCTGATAGAGATCAGAAAAAAAATTTCCTGCCTGGGCTCCCTCATTCCTTTTAAGGTGGTGTTTTCCCTGAAGGGTACAAGTATGTGAGAACAGTACAGAACAGGACAGCTTTGGCAACGCACCTCAGGACGAGGCAGTGCAGTGCAGGTTGGGATGCGAGTGTGTTTAGGTGCCGTTGGTGTGAGTCTGATTGCTGCTGCCACAGGAAGCACAAGATTTCACAATAAGAGGATTGCACACAGGACGATAGACAGGCAGACACACTCCTCCTCCTCCCTTAGACGGTAAAACTTCAAAGTGGCAGACAGAGCTCTGTGATGTGCAGGGGGCTTCTGAAGCTGCTGTGGCATGCACTTTGACCTCAGGCTGTGAGGAAGGGGAGGCATGAGGAAGAACTACAGTGCTATTCCGCTCATCTATGTGACAGAGGTAACATTTGCACTTGTTATGGCTCTTAAATCTGTCTCCTGGTTCTTGAGTTTGTTGTCTGCTTGATGTGATCGATCAGGGAATCGCTTCTTCTGCTGTTTATCTCCTGCATGAGTGAAAAAATGCAAAGTAAAGTCAGATGCAGAGTCACATGTAATCAGCAGCGCGTTATTGCCCTTGTGAACTCGACATTTACAGTGCATTAGTCACGTGGAGTGCTTTATGTGAGGTAGAAACTTGTTGATTTTCACTGAAATGTGCTTTGTTACCAGTGAAGTGGCTTTCAGGGAAGCTGGTGAAGACTTCTTGGTATAGCTTGCTCTGATTACAAAGATGAAGACTGATTTTTTGTGTTGTGTTTTCATCTCAGCCATGAAATAGAATGAATGTTTGCCAAGAGAAGTGATCAAGGAAGTTGATATTTGGCAGTTAAAGACTGAGTCAGACAAGTTTCACCACGTTCTTCTGTATGTCTCTACGTGCTATTGGCCTTAAGTAACAACTAAGGAATGTCTTTAACAAATACAGAATATTATACCAATACTCGGTGTAAGTAGACAAAATTAACTTGCTGGGTCTATAAAAAGCCTCGGATCATAAATACCTCTTCAATTACGAGAATCTCTTTTTATTTTCTCTCCCTTTTCCACTCGTTCTAAAAAAAACACGCCTAAAGTCTCTCAGTTCTGCTTCTGAGCACTCGAGTAGGAGGTCATGTTTGTGTTCCTCCTGTCTTAATCTGTCCGTCACAATCTCAGCCGGTCCATCAAAATGTCCGGTTGTTGTGGTTAAAAGGAAAGCATCCCAGAGCCAGTGCCTAGACAGTCTCTGTGCTCTGGGCTGCCCTTATTGTGCTGACACTGTGCGTTTTGTGTGTGCATGCATGACGTGGCTCCATGTACCGGTACATACACAACAAAATACAACAACAATAACGTTACATAACCCTTCCACCTCAATGAGGCTCTTCCTGTCTTGCCAACAGCCTTCGTCAGTCCACAAACAAGGAAATCGTAGTGGGATAGAAGCAGCTGCTTTTTTATTGCTCCCCAGTGTGTTTCCACTCTCCTCAAGGTCTCGGCGCTGCAGGAAAGTTCTGCAACAAGTCTATAATCAGCCTTTCACAACTTCTGCAATCTTGATATGTTGTCAAATCCTCTGTGTACAATATTTCTGCGGGGCTCAGAAATGCAGACACGCTCCGACTGTGAACTGTGGTCATCCATTTACCATGGTAACCATCACAGTGTCTCACACACAGCAGTCAAGACCTAAACTCTGCTTTTACCTTCCCCGAGTTTCTTCTATTAAGCTGTGTGTTTGCACCCCATGACATAGATAATATCTAGGAGGACATGTGTCAACAATGCAGTTCTCTCACTCTCATTTGTCTGCTTGAACCTTTACATTAAATGCTCTCAGGAGTAAATTATGCAGCGTGAGGACATTTTTACAGGTTCTCACCACTACAAGGGGTTAGCTGTAAGTCTTCTGCTCAGTGTAAATGTTTCTATACGTGTTGATAAGCTTATGCACAGTTAGGATCAGACATATTTTAACACTTGAATGTGCTGAAAACCTAACTCGTAATGTCAAGTTATTTAGAATGCCATTTAAAACATAGGAGCCAAAGGGATTTCCGATTTCAAAAGTGTAACTGACATTACAAATTTACCCAACAAGTTGTCTGTGAAGGTTCTCAGTCATCCAGGTCATGGTTCTCCTCGTAGTTTCAATCGGAGCATCTGGACTTGCTGGAGTTAGCTCCAAGACGTTCCACCTCTCATCCAAGAGGCTTCATCAGTTCTAAACTGACTGGTAGAGAGTTCCAGATTTTATACTCTTCAGGATCCATTAACACTATTGAAGCTTTTGTCTGCTGGGTGTGTCTTGCCCCTCACCTCATTATGCGAGTTGTTAGGTCCTTCCCTCTCACAATGGGGTTCGTTAGGTCTCGTTGTAGCCGGGTGGATTATGGAGCATTGTGAAAGGGAAGAACCCAACGACTTGCATCGCTCCATTCACACCTGGCCACAACGGGACCTAATGAACCCCATTGTGAGAGGGAAGGACCTAACGACTCACATAATGAGGCGAGGGGCAACACTCACCCAGCAGACAAAAGCCTCAATAGTGTTAATGGATCCTGAAGAGTATAAAAAATAAAAACTCCCAACCAGTCAGTTTAGAACTGATGAAGCCTCTTGGATGAGATGTGGAACGTCTTCAACAACCAGATGCTATGATTGAAACTACGAGGATACACAACAAGTTACGATTTTAAGCTTAAGACTCTACAAAATCATATGAAATACTGATTCACACGACAAAATTAAATATAAATGGGACGCCCTGATAGCCTAATGGTTGTGTTGCGTGACCCACATGCAGAGACATAGTGGCTGACCCGGGTTTGAGTCCGACCTCGGGCATTTACCGCATGTCCTTCCCCACTCTCTCCCGTTTCTGACTCTATCCACTGTCCTATCGATTAAAGGCGAAAAGCCAAAACTTAAATATAAATGTTAAGACCCTATAATATTATACACACAACTTTTAAAATCCATTTAATTAGTGCTACAGTGTCCTCACATCATCGTTCTGGCTTCCTCTACTTGGAATGAATCCGATTTGCACTGAAGGACCAACAGGCTTTTGCCATATTTGGACCCTCTTTCTCCCCTTCTTAGACAAGGTCCGAACCCTGCCAGATACCAATAAAAATGTGTTTCAAAATGATGGGGCAAAGATAAAAACAATCTGTATGGAATTAGGATGTAGTTGAGGTTAAATTGGAAATGAAATGTGGCTACAAACAAAAGCTCCCTACATTCCCCCAAGTATCTTCTTCCCCCTTTTGCATTTGTAACATGCAGTAAGGCATCAAATCAGCACAAGTGTGAGCCATTTATTTATGATTACAGCCACTATGTGATTCATTTTTTAAAATCCTGATTACCCTGATTATTATTTATTTTTCAAAATGTTTGAAGAACACTTGACCTTCAGAGTTTGAACATGCTGCACTGAAAACAAATTCTACCCATTTCGCTTATGAAGTGTGAAAACACTGAATAAACCAATTTTTTACCGTCATTGTCTTTTTCAAATAACACATGTTACCTAATTCATTTAAAAGATCCTCTAATGGCATAAAATCTCAGGCATAATGGTTCAGTCTTCACATTAATAGAGGAATATGCCAATATGGTGCTCTGACAATGTGACACTGGCTAACAAAATAAACATCTCATCTGTTCAGCAAAATATCAGGTATTTCAAGGTCGGTCCTGATTCATTATTTGCCGTTGCTGGTTGTTTTCAGTCTTGTCATTACTCATATTTTTGTACTGCAGTAATTACTTTACCTTCTTGTTTCCAGACACTTTATAGAGTGTTTCTAGCATATCTGTCTGGCCTGTTATGAACAAAAACGTAAACCCACGCTCTTCCTGCTTTTAAACATTACTCACATCATTTTCAGTGAGCCTGGAAGCTGTCTGCTCTCGTGATATATATTTCTAAGAAGGCCAGTCCAGTTGCATCAGAAAGCACTTGCTGTGTTGAACTGCCAGAGGCTGCTTAGAAGTCAGTATAAGTAAAGGAACTGAGTTAATTAGCAAAATATAACCTGTAGCCTCGAGGTCAATGAAGGTCCAATTATAGTTTAAAAATGTCTGTATTTAAGCTTGTGTGTTCCTGTTAACTCATGTTTTATTTATGACCACATGCCTAAAAAAACCTGATGAAATTCCCATCAGCCTCAGGTGGGCTTTTTGTTTAGTGCTAATTAGCACGTTAGCATGCTAACATGCTAAACTAAGATGATAAGCGAACATGTCATAGGCTAAGGGGAGGGTGTAGTAACAGTGCCAATAATAACATGATAAAAAAATGGATAATTTTTTTTTTTAAGATTTATTTTTGGCCTTTTATGCCTTTATTTGATAGGACAGTGGATAGAGTCGGAAACGGGAGAGAGTGGGGAAGGACATGCGGTATTTGCCCGAGGTCAGAACCGAACCCGG
The DNA here is from genome assembly GCA_900302755.1 of Chromis chromis. Classification (NCBI taxonomy): domain Eukaryota; kingdom Metazoa; phylum Chordata; class Actinopteri; family Pomacentridae; genus Chromis; species Chromis chromis. The sequence continues at coordinate 44,076 of OMNN01100582.1, read as the reverse complement.
GACAGCCGCTATGCCTTAGCACTTAGGTCACACGACATAACCGTTAGGCTATCGGGGCGCCCCAAAAAGAAATGGATACATTTAAAATAAGAATGAATAAAAATTTGGGCTTAGGCTGTCCAAGCTAGCTCACAGATTATTTAGCACAGGGGTCTCAAACTGCATTCCTCGAGGGCCACTATCCAGCATGTTTTAGATGTTTCCCTCTTCCAACACCTGATTCAAATGATCAGCTCATCATCAAGCTCTGCAGAAGCCTGATTACGATCCTGATCATTTGAATCAGGTGTGTTGGAAGAGGGAGACATCTAAAACATGCAGGATTGTGGCCCTCGAGGAATGCAGTTTGAGACCCCTGATTTAGCAGTTTAGGGCAAAATTGCTTGTTTAAACTTCCAGCAGTTATCAAGCAACATTATCATTTATTTAAAGTCATCTTTGTGTCCATGTAATGAATGTAAATGCAATATTCACTCTCTTTTCTTGCTCTGATTTTGGTCTACAACTCCTAAGATAAATATCGGGCTCTTTAGCTGCTAAATGTGTCACTGTGTGGAGTTTCTAGCTGTAAGGCATGTATTGTACAGCAGGCTTTTAGTGCTTCTTTGCTGAGAAAAGCTGCTGCTGTGGCTGTGAGATCAGAGGTTTTACTGGACGGCTAAACAATG
>OMNN01100582.1:26974-43388 GCA_900302755.1 Chromis chromis | reverse complement strand
TTGTGTGTTCCTGTTAACTCATGTTTTATTTATGACCACATGCCTAAAAAAACCTGATGAAATTCCCATCAGCCTCAGGTGTGCTTTTTGTTTAGTGCTAATTAGGACATGTTAGCATGCTAACATGCTAAACTAAGATGATAAGCAAACATGTCATAGGCTAAGGGGAGGGTGTAGTAACAGTGCCAATAATAACATGATAAAAAAAATGGATACATTTAAAATAAGAATGAATAAAAATTTGGGCTTAGGCTGTCCAAGCTAGCTCACAGATTATTTAGCACAGGGGTCTCAAACTGCATTCCTCGAGGGCCACAATCCAGCATGTTTTAGATGTTAAATATCGGGCTCTTTAGCTGCTAAATGTGTCACTGTGTGGAGTTGCTAGCTGTAAGGCATGTATTGTACAGCAGGCTTTTAGTGCTTCTTTGCTGAGAAAAGCTGCTGCTGTGGCTGTGAGATCAGAGGTTTTACTGGACGGCTAAACAATGTGCTGACACTCATACTTATAAAAAATCACTTATAAAACTTCTACTCTTCTAACTGCAAGGAGCTGTAGACTCAGGTGATAACTCAGTTTCAGTCCATCACTATGAGCAACACCTTTCACAGTGTAACGCTATCAGTTATGGCCTCTTTAAAACAGTTCAATAAAAGACAAACTATCTCATCAAATGTGTGCATGACAGCATTTATACGCATTTATAAGTACAGCCTGATAGCATGGTTTTCAATGTCTTGTTTTATTGAAATGGACCAAAACAGCTGAAAAGAAAATAAGTTTCTCAGAGCCTGGTGTGACAGCTGCATATTGCTTATTTTCACATTGGGGCAGTGGTGGTCTAGTGGTTTGTACTGCGAACTTGTAACTGGTGGGTCGCCGGTTCGAGTCCCTGGACTGGCAAGAAGTTGTGGTGGGAAAGTGAGAGCGACCGCTTGTTCCCGTCACCACCACTGTGGGCCCTTGAGCAAGGCCCTTAACCCCTGACTGCTCCCCAGGCGCTGCACCGCGGCAGCCCACTGCTCCTAGTATGTATAGTTAAGGTTAACTTTGAATAGGATGGGTCAAATGCAGAGAAGGAAGGAACCCAAGGGGATCAATAAAGGTTAGATTATTATTATTATTAGAGTAATATGAAACTAAGAAAAGCAGCAAATCCTCATATTTTACAAGCTAAGGCTAAAAAAGTTTTAAATGGAGCAGGATCAAATTAAAATATAAAATTTTTGGCCCTGTCTGATGTGCGTGCAATTTTTCATGAGTTTTTGAGCGTGTCTAGGCCCTCAAAAATGCGATTAAAAAGTCGGAAGAAAAATAATAATAATTTTTTGCATTTCAATAGGGTTCTACACCGTTGGTGCTCGAACCCTAATTAATTAAATTATTCAAACAGTGCAGACAAGTTGAATTAAACTTTGTAGAATGAATAAAACTGATTAATTAAAACAGCAGAAACAGACAGAAGATTAGAACAAATAAAAACATATAGTAAAACTGATTAATTAAAAGCATTGGAATAAAGAAGTGTCTACGAAGTGTTTATTTTTCCCCCAACAACCTCAGTTAATCAAGAAAACTTTATTTGTACAGCACCTTTCATACAGGTTATGACCCAATTAATAGAATTTTAAAAGAATTATAATTTAAAAAAACAAACAAATATGATGAATGAAAATTAAATAAAGTCAATGACAAATAACATGGATAAGCACAAAAAGAACTTTTCAATACCTAAATACAGTAAAATAAACATACTATGAGAGCAGTAAGGTTACACGTGTCTTACCTCTGAGCGTCACCGGGAGACAGACGAACACAAACTAAACGTGGCCTCATCAAACACAGGCGACCCCAGAGTCTGCCACACTGATTAGACCAGAACTACGTCTCCTGATGATCATGACCTTCACTGACCAACAAGTACATTCATTCAAGCTACATCCGCTGTAGACTCTGATTCAGCGCACACACACACACACACACACACACACACACACGTAAGCTGCTGTCATCCTATAGTCGGCATCCGTTTCTGATCGTATTTGCCACAGATTCACATCTTAATTTATCGCCATGGCAACAAGACCTGATGCTAGCAGCCTCTTACTGGTGACCATTTGGCTCCAGCTGTATGACACCACATATAGATTCACATGTTTATCCTTTAATACCTCTTTGGCAGAGTTCATTCGCTCTAAACTAAACTGTCACAGAGCTAAAGCACCCGTCATGTTTAAGGTTATTTAAGTTTTCTTATTACCACTTATTACTGAATCAAAAGTCAGTCGTACAGTTCAAAAAGATTTTTAACACCTTTTTCAACTTTTATTTATTTATCCAAACAACAGTACTGAACCTTAGTCTCAACAAAGTAAGAGCCTGTTCACGGCTTTTGCTCAGTGTCATAGTTTATTGTAGGCCTTCATTAAAGGTCCAGAGTGGCCGAAATATTTAGTATGATCCATAAATTGTGATGCTGAGCAACAACAGTGTGGGCTATATTCCTCCCTTGAGGCTCGTGTGATACTTTCCAGTACTGAGACTGTAGTCTTCATGAATATCTCCTTAAAAACTTGTCCATACTGAACCATAATTCAAACGTTTATAACCATTCAGTCATTATATTATCAAGAATAACAACACTTGGCTTAAACCAAATTCTACCTTTGATTTAAATACCAACATGCCAAAATGTCCCCATTTTCCAAAAAAATATAACCTCATGCTCAAGGTTCAAAACATAAATTTGTCTTTGAATGGTGGAAGAAGTGTTAAGATCTTTAACATTACTAAAAATAGTTTTACTTTAATCTTTAGTAACTCACTATATTTTAATATAAGTCATTCTGTAAAGTAACTCATTGTTATAGCTGTCAAGTAAATGGAATAGAATGAAAAGTACAGAATTGTCCTCTGAAATATAGGTGAGTAAACGCAAGCTCCTACCTGTAGCTGTCAGCCATTCAAGCCATTAGCAATCACATTTACAGAGGCCACAAGAGTGTATGTTGGATTCCTTCATAAAGTCTGGAATAGAAAACCAGAGAAATGACATAATTTCTTCCCACATGTGTGAACAATGTTACGTTTGATTAGATGGGATTTATTCATAATTGACTTGTCTGGTTAAATCAAAGTTAAACAGAGCAGTGTGTGCGTTTGTTTTCAGATTGTGTGTGTGCTCGGCTTCATTAACATATAACCTTGTCTTTGTCTGTAGCCTGTAGGTACCTGAACTACAGGGGGAAAACTGGCCTTGTAGTGTAAACACAGGTGTAGTCTTTTCTCTATCATCATTAATTTTCACTGTAAAGTCAGCAACAAAACAAGCGTTAGATTCTCTGGCTGTATCTTGACTTCATAGACACACAGGTACCAGTGTTTAGTTACACCTAGCAACAATCCAACCGTCATGAAGCTTATAATGTCCACTTTTTGTTATGTCAGGTTTATGTTGAAGGCTGTTGTTGAACTGTATAACCTAATTCTGAGAGGAGTTTTCAATATGTTGTATACAGTATACTACTACAGTAAAACCATTCTACCACAGAGGAGGCAATTTGAAAGAGAGGGTAAAACCATTTTGTGAGGTTTTGCATGATAAATACTTTAAGGCAACATTATTCAGGTTCTTGCTGAGAGTTGGATGAGAATATCATTCTCATATCTGTTTGTTAAACATTGAGCTAGCAGCCAGTTTAGCTTAGCATAAAGACAGAAGGTGCTAGCCTGCCTCTGATCTAACAGAAAAAATCCTCCTCCTAGCAGGTCTAAAGCACTTTAAACAATACATTATATCTTGTTTGTTTAATCTGTACAAAAATTGAAGTGTAAAAATGGCAAACTAACTGCCTGTCCCAATGTTGTCATTATCCTAGGCTAAGCTAATCGGCTAATGGCTGCAGCTTCATGTTTAACAGACATAAGTGTTTTAGCATCTAAATAAGAACTTATGCTTATTTGCTGTCTTTGCTGAGGGTGAGATGAAAAGGTTAATGCCACTCTTGTGTCTGTGCATTAAACATGAAACTATATCACCAGAAGCTGGCTAATTTAGCTTAGCAAGAAGACTGGAAAGAGAGGGAAACAGCTAGCCTGTCCAACTCTCCCTCAATAACACAGCATAAGTTTTTTATTTTTTTTATGCATAAGCTTAAAGCTAGAGTGTAAAAATTACAAGCTAGCAATTTTCCCTGTTTCCAGTCATTAAACTAAAGTAAGAGCTGGCCTAAGACCTCATGCTCTTATCTTTCTGTCAGCAAAAAAGTAAACATGCACATCTCCCATAATTTAGAATGGATGATGTTTATAAATGTTCTGTTGATCGACAACCTGATTATTTAGCTAGGACTTTTTAATTGACCAATTACAGACACGACTTTTAGCCATCAGCCATTTTACAGTGTAAGAATGTTAGTGCTTCATCTGTTCTGTGATATTTTCCCAGAACAATGATGGTGTCAGTCTGTTTAAATGTCTCCTTTTATCCCTCGCTGACCTCTTGCTTTCATGTCACACCTCAGTGTCTTTCAGTTCCTCTAACTCTCTCTCTCTCTCTCTACGCCTACATCACAGTCATTTATTCTAGGAAAAAAAAACAATTCTGTAGAGAGACCTGAAACCACTCAGAAGAAGACAAAGAGGCTGAAATGTCACAAGCAGCCGGTGTGGGGAGGGCAGTGACGTGGGCGTGTGGCGGGATGACACATGAAAGCGTGGCTGGTGCCCGACCCCACCGCCGCCCCACGCTTTCAAAGCGTGACCCCTTAGATATTTATTTCAAACGGCCTCTGGTGCCCGTGTTAGCTGAGAGAGGCCACACTGTCCTTTATGAAAGCATTCACACATTCTGATAGTCTGATCAGGTCACATTACAGCGCGGCTGCAGGGTTTGGATCAAAAGTGTACATACAGGCTTTGCTCAGTCCACAGTAAACCCCACATGTGACTTAAAAGGTCATGTATTTCATATTCAAGCTCATATTTTCTCAGTTTCATCACCATTTTATTTAAGATGCATACAGTTATCCAAGCATACCCAAACAGTGTTTATTTGTTTCTAGTTAATTTGCAGGTTATTTACTTGGTTGATCTATAAAAGTAAAGAAAATGGTGAAAATGAGTGTCATCTTTTGTTGGTGACTAATGGACCAAAACAGAAAAGAGCAACACATCCTCACATTTAAAAGGATGAAACCAGTTTGACTTTTTTTTCTACATGATAACTGACTGAAAAGATTAAGTGGTTACTCTTGTTATTTCCAGTAAATGTCCTCTCAATCGACTAATCAGTTAAATGCTACACGAATGAATTCTTTTTGTGGATTTCTTCTGATGGATGTACTTAGACTACTTCATGCAGGACAAAGAATAAGCATTTTCCAGGAACAAAGTGAAACAGGCAGCAGGTGCTTGTGGTTGAAAGCATTTGCTGATGAAGCAGCAAGTACCCATTGAGTAGCAAAAATAATTTAACTTTACAAGACAGGCCGCAAACTGTGAGAATAATCAGTGAATGGTATTTCCTGACATTAATTCTAATTTCAAAGCTGCCTCCAGTGCTTTGTTAGATTTATACTCTTTAGTCAAATAGCTCCTGATTCTTAAAACAACCCTTCAAACTTTAGACTCGATTTTATAGTGCAGTTTGATGTTTTGTAAAATTCCTGAAAGTAAGGAATTGTAATGGCACCAGCGTCATTTCTCAGCTCTTATTCTTTAGTAATTAATTTTCAATTGGCCTACAACTGGTCAGCTTTAAGCATGCCAGGTGGAACTTCTTAATTACAGACTGTAAACTGTCCCTGGGTTGCTCAAGATCCAAATTCACAGAAACAAATGCAGAGGACACAAACACCGTGTACTCATTTGTAGCTGCATCCAGGCTAGTATTAATGTAGTAATGCCTGAGGGTGTATCTTGACACCATCATGGTTTTCCATCTAATAATAATAATCTTTATTTATAGAGCACTTTTCTAAACCCGCATCGCAAAGCACTTCACACAAGCAACAAAACAAGCAGACCATGAAATCAAGAGAAAGAATGACCTTAGCATACGCAGTATAAAATAACATAACTCACCAGGGAGGAGCAAAAAGAATGAAAGCGGATTACTGAAAATAAAACAAAATACTGATAAAAGTATGTTTTAAGAAGAGATATCAAAGGTCACTGACTCTAATGGCCTGATTTCCTCAGGCAGCTTGTTTCATAGCTCCAGGGCTCTGATTGCGAATGCTCTTTCAATTATTTCTCTGAGTACAGATTTGCAGTATTTTTAAAGCAACACAAGTTGATCGTCCTCCCCCATGTTTACCCAGTGGGTTTTAGGGGATTTATAACCCGGTTAATTTCACCTCCAGGCTACCAAAACCCCCCGTCTCTGTTCTGGCCATTCAGGAGACCATCTGTTTCATAAGTTGCAAATTTATGCTTCACTGTATTCATGTGTTTAACGGCATCCTCAGTGCCATTCACACGACTACAGTACACAATTAAACTGGATCAGGGCTTGTGAAGCTGTGGCAGCAGTGATGCTTCTATCTGCTGCAGAGCTTCAACTCCAGACAGCTTAAATTTACCGCCACAGCTCCTTAAAACCTGTCAGCATTTTTCCATTCCCAGCATGTCCATTCAAGTGCCCTATTGATTTAGTTCCCCTGCTCGGCTGGGACAAAAGGCACGGCTGGATAGCGGGGAACCTTAGTCCTCCCTGAAGAAATGCTATTATAGAGGCTGAAAAGAGCTTGAGGAGCGTAAGAAGGAACAACTAGAGGAGGAGGAGGAGGGAAGATTCTTCTGTTGGTTTGTTTGAAAGAGAGTCGCTTTTGAGGCAGAGATAGCAGAGTGAAGAGAGAGGGAAATGACTAAAATGTGGGAAGGGAATTAAAAGATCTCTGGAGCAACACCAGCAATTTATAGCTTGTTTAATAATAATAATGTAAAATGCACAATACAATATGTAATATCATAGTAGATGACCCATTAATATTAGTAGGTTAGCACAGTGAGATGCCTCTCTCGCAATCTGCATGAATACTGACTTCAAAACAAACATATATCTCTCTATATAAAAATAAACTCTTGTTCAAAAGATTGGCAGTTCAGCTTTATGTATTGTTTGGCTGCCTAAGATTGTTGTTCTGATGCTACAGTGATGTCTTGTTTAAGCAGTTGATTGCTTTTGATTGGATGTTTTCTCCACAAATTTCAGTCTTTAGTCAAGTCTGTATCGGCTAAAATGTAGTGATAAACCCTCTGAAAAAGATTACCCACCTGCGTGACGCTTTGTAACCTTTATCATCTTACTGGTTTTGCTTACTGGCCTGTAATTTCACTGATTAATAGCTCAAAAATCGCTGTTTGCCCAGAATCATACCGCTAACAAAGTTGCGTTAAGAGTAGCTGATGAACATAGTAAAGCGTTTAGCAGCTACATATCCGGATATTTCTCTCAACACTTGGTGGAGACCAAAGTCAGAACTAAAAGGAGAGTGAAAACTAGATTTATATTCCCCATCAGGCCAGAAACACAACTCGATGCACCTATAAAAGTCAGAAGTAGACGCCATGAGTTTGTGGTGAAATCTTCTCTGCTGGTGTCATCACTGTCACTCCTTTTCAGGCAACGAGAATGTTGCCTTGTAACATGGTTAACGTTGTGAAAGCATGTATTTAATCCAACCACAATCTTTCAATAAATCTAACCAAGTAGTTTTGGTTCTGAAATCTCTCAAAACAGTGAGTAAAAACAAAGGTAAACAGCACGTGAAAAGGAGAATTAAGTCACAAAATTAAATGCTGAGTGAAAAAATAAAGGCCCAACCTTGGATACAACCTTCAGTCTCCTGGGTGAGAGCCCTATGAGTTACACCAGCATCCTCTCCTTATGTATCTAACTGAAAAACATCCCATAAGTCTGGCAGCGTTGAATATTTATGCAGGTGGCACCGATGCCAAAAGCTGACAAACTGGCAGTTTTTGATGGCCTTGGCATTAGAATGGATCGGTCTCTTGGTCCTTGGGAAGGACTTAATGGCTGTTTTACAAATAGCTGGTGCACTGCCGACTCTCAAGTCTACATTTCATTCAGGCTCTGCGTCCTCGCCGACCCTGCCGCTGGAGTGTTTTGACAATGCCGTGTCAGACTGATTATTTCTGCCTGGTGATACATGTGGAAGCCCAGATTGATTAGTCACTGTCCCAAATGCCAAGCGGTAGCCACAGCAGCCGCCTCCCGTCGTGCTCGGCTCTCTGTTGCAACCTGGCTGTGTGAAAGTAAGAAGCATTGTCACTGCCACTGAGCCTAATGAGGCTTATCGGGTTCAATAGCACAGGGTGTAAGGAACATTTATGTAGTTGAAACTAGCCTTGCGGACAAATCCATCTTTTTTCACAGCGAGATCCAGGAAGATGACGCAAGTTTTAGTGTTTCAGAGTGACACAAATGACGAACTCTGTTGAGCTGAAGCAAAACTTAAGTGTTTGAATGGCTTGCTGAATATGAAATACAAAGTTATAAAGGTACATGAATAAGTGAAAGAAGAGAGTTAAGAATCTGGGGAAGATTGAAGCAAAGAGGTGATTGAGACAGGCAGGGAAATTTCATCTAAGAGGGAGACACATCGTGAAAGAAAATGTAATTGCTGGCATCGACTGATAATAAAAAAAGTGAGCGAGAGGTTGACAGCTTTCTTAAGAACACAGTGTGATTTGAGGACAGGCGACATGCAGGCACAGAAAGATGAAAAAGGGTTGCAGCAGTGAAAGATGGGATGAGTTTTTTTTAGTTGGGGCTTCTGTTTGGGGGTTACGTAATCTAAAAATACACCGTAACTTCACTGCTCCAATTACTTAGTGCAAAACAATGTGCATGTGTACAAGCGTGTCCCTGTTCAATGGATTCTGACAGAACTGATGTTTGATTCTGTCTTTTCTCTGCGTGGCACCAGGGATGAAAGATGAGTTATGCTAACAGATGCTCACAGCAGTGGGTCGCAGCTTTCTGCCTCATCTGGATATGTAGACATATTCCCAACTGACAATAGCAGTAACCGAACGCAAAAATGATAAACACATTAGAGCGACTCCGTGACGGTGATCTCAGCAAGACATCAGATGATAGTCCTAGCTTTAAAATATTCAGGATCTTAATGAAATTCTCTCCACATAATGTTCTTCCTGCTGGAGCTCTGAAAGATGTATGCTATCATTTACAGGTCATGACACCCACAATTATTACTTGTCTTTATAATCGAGAAAATTTGTTCAAGATTAATTAAAAATGATCTCTTCTAGGTTTAATCTCATCTTCATACCATCCTTTGATTTGATATTCCATAAAAAGCGCGTGTCTGTGCGTGTCAGTGATATCTTATAGGGCACAAAGGAAATGAAAAAGCAAAGAGACGTCTCTTCTTACACAGTCTAAACCCACAGTCCACTTTAAAGAGTTTCCCTTCCTATGTGACTCACATTCAAAGCAATAACAGAGCTGGATTAGGACAGCTGTGAGTCAATTAGTTCTCAGTTTCTTGTCTCACTTTCTCCCTCCGTCTGTCGGTTTCTCACACATATATTGCATGAACTCGAGAGTGCGGTATGTGAACCGATATTAGCATTGACGTCAATTTTACTGGCAGGGACGTAATGAACATTAACACTGGAGGTGGTTATACAGGCATCAAGTGACATACTGTGATAACATTGTCGGTCACCTAAGTCACAAATGTAGGACAGTGTGTTTTAAAAAACATTAAGCCACACATAGTGTCAGGCTAATATCAAAATACTCTGAAACTGTGATTATATGCTACTTTCCTCTACTACTGCTTACTGAAAATTGAATAGGCTTTGCTTCTCAAAGGCAATTTGACACAAAACAAGCAATTTGAAGACATCACCTTAGGCCCAGAGAAAACATGAGGGGCATTTTTGACTATTTTATTATATTTTCCAGGCTTGTTTTAAAAAATCAAGTACTAAATTTATTCACTGCACAACTAACTCTATTAATAACACTTATTGCTGCAATAATTCTAATAGTGTAACTTATCCTATATGTAATAATAATAATAATCTAACCTTTATTGATCCCCTTGGGGAAATTCCTCCTCTGCATTTGACCCATCCTATTCAAAGTTAACCTTAACTATACATGCTAGGAGCAGTGGGCTGCCGCGGTGCAGCGCCCGGGGAGCAGTCAGGGGTTAAGGGCCTTGCTCAAGGGCCCACAGTGGTGGTGACCGGGACAAGAGGTGGCTCTCACTTTCCTACCCCAAGCTCTTGCCAGTCCGGGGGCTCGAACCACCGGTTACAAGTTCGCTTCACAAACCACTAAGGCCACCACTGCCCCAGTGTAAATTAGGTGGAGACATATTGGAAACATCATGCAGTCCAATACAACAAAATAAGTATAGTCTCAAAGTATACTGTAAAACTGAGCCAGGACACAAACAACTGAAATAGATGTTGCACCAACGACAACAAAAAAACTAACATCTAAAGTAATGGTACTTAATTTGCAATGAAGTCTGGTATACTGGTAGAGAGTCTGCTATGAAATTAGCTGTGTAACAAGACTAGCCATTAACCCCAGATCACCTTTCATCAGCTTTCATCAAAAATTGTTGGTTCTATTTTTCTCTCTGCCACTTCTTGAATGACCTTTGTTGATCTTTTGCTGCTAAATGCTCCAATATAATCACTCACTTTGTCAGAGACGTTTTGCTGCTGGAACCCAGGTTAATGAGAGTAAATCAGAAGTTGCAAGTCATGAATAATGAGCTCCAAGATGGTAAAATGATCCACAGAATGGAGGGGAACTACACAGTCCTGAGATACTGCAGCTTACTGTGGGCTTGTTACTATGAATAACCCTTTGACCATTAAAAATAGTAACTTGATCCATTGTAAATATTGCTTGATAATAATTGTTGGAGTTTTACCAGGAAACCAGTCTACATTGGACACTGTGGCAAGAGCAAAAGCCCCAAGTAAAATATTACCTTGCAATTAAACATTTCGGCCCTCTCAGTTCTGACACCTTAACCAAAACATTCTGCAATACCACCTTGACAGTTAGGACTTGTGTAATCTGAACATTTCAGAATGCCACGAGTAAGTTCTGACACCAGTAATGTAGACATTGAAAGTGTTGTCCCAAGTAATCTAAACATGCCAGAATGCCACCTTAAAAAAGTCTGACCCAAGTAATTTGAACATTCTAGAATCCCACCTTGAAAGTTTTGACCAGAGTATTTAGAGCATCCTAATATCCCACTTGACTTTCTTGGCCTAAATAATCAAAACAGTCTAGAATCCAGAATTCAAACTTCTGAAATGAATGATCTAAACATTCTGGAATCAAACTGAAAATTTCTGACCCTAGTCATTTAAACATTCCAAAACCCAACCTAAAAAGTCTGACCTGAGCATTGTAAACATTCTAGAATCCCACTTAACCAGCAAGACAAAATAGATTCCAGATTCCCACCTTGAAAGTTCTGACACCAGCGATGTAAACACTGTAGAATTCCACCTTGAAAGTTGTGACCCGAGGAATCTGAACAATCTAGAATCCCACCATACAGTTAATTCCCAAGTAATGTAAACCCTCTAGAATCCCACCTTGAAAGTTGTGACCTGAGTAATGTAAACATTATAGAATTCCACTTGGCCAACCTGACCTGAGGATCCTAAACATTCTAGAATTTTACCTTGAAAATCCTGAATCCTTGAATTCTGTCAGAAAGCTGTGACCCGAGGAATCCAACATACTAGAATCCCACCTTGAACATTTTGACCAGAATACTCCAAACATTCTAGAATCCTACCAGAAAGTAGCGGCGGCGACAATATAGAGGAGGCTAAGCTAACGTTAGCGAGCTCAGTCGCTCGTTAGCCGTGACTTGTGCTGTATAAACGTAGCGCAAACACATTTATTACATGGCTAAGAGACAGGTAAAACAAAAATCAACAATACAACCTAAACGGTAAATTACTTACATTTGTACAACAACTTTTTATTAGGACCGCCCTACCGCCCTACAAAATGGCGTGCGCCCTACATAGTGCACTATATAGGGCATAGGGAGTGATTTCGGACACAGCCCTGATCTTAGTAATGTAAACATTTTAAAATCCCACCTCTAAGTTCTGATCTTAGTAATGTAAACATTCTAGCATCTCACCTCAAAGCTTGACACCCTACCCCATTTCAGAACCCCTACATAATGTTCCAGTTGCCCCCCTGAACATTCCAGAATCGCACCACAATGTTCCGACCACCCTCACGCATTCCAGAGCCTCACCAGAACATCCAGACCTTCACTTCACCCAAACAATTTGGAGACCCACCTACAGCAAATGCAGCAGACCACTATCAGTGTTCCGGACGTCTCTGGAGTGACGGAGGTCAGACTGATGTCACGACTGAGATGGAGACAGGAAGTGGAGCAGGAAGTCCCTAAAGAACACAAACATTGCTGAGAACAATAGCATCTTGCGATTAACAGTGTGAATTTTATGTATGCACGCAAATGCTTCGTTCCTTGACGCACACATAAATTTGGCATCATCATATGTCTATCAATTCTGACTTTTATACACTGCACATCAAAAATGCTGTAGCTCATGTCTGGTTTTGTACAGTAATTGGATACTGAACTCTATGGCACTTATTAAAAGTCAAATGCGGTGACATTTAGATAAAGAATTACAGCGGCATGTATGTGAGAGAGTGTGTGTCTGTCTGTCTGTGTGTTGTGTGTGTGTGTTTGTGTGTGTGTGTGTGTGTGTGGTTAATTTGATTTTATTGCAGTGAGTCAAAGCAGGCAGAGACAGTAGTTTTAAAATGCTATTCTGTTGCCGTTTTACAGCCTCACCAGTGTCACACAGTGCTGCAATACCCATTAGAGATGTGCTCCCAACGGCTAAAGTTGTTTTCTGAGCCCACAGTCGATGCCCTATCTGAACAAAATCAATTCGAAAGTACCTGATTGTACTTGATTAAATGTCACAATTAACTCACCGCCTGCTATCTCCCTTTCACACACATAAGTATGGATTTTATACGTCAATGCTCAGGGGAAATGGACTGGAAGTGTATTAGGTTATTGAGATTGATCACAACAGAGAGATTTGGGATCCATCCCAGAGCCGTGCAACCATTGTTCTAAAGATGCCCAGATACTCTCACAGGAATGATATGACTAAAACAGCTTGGATCCGATTCAGATTTCAATACCAGAGCTCTTGTCCTGCAGGCAGCCTCAGTGCCAGGTGCTCTTCGCTGCCCTGCAGGCTGAATCACTGGGCCTCAGACCATCCAACCTGTCAGCACACACACTTGTCACAATGATTAACAGGCGGCTGACTCAACCACCGTCCTCATAAAGCGGACTTCTGGTCCATGTGTGCAAAATAGGGAAGACAGAGATAAAAAATGACAGTAGAGTCAGACACAGCTACTATTTCAGCATGTGTTTTATGAGATGGCAGGTTGAGGCAGAGGAGTTATATTGTGATGAATTCTTAATGTGTGCCTCAACAGTAAACTATCAGCAGCCCCGATCATATGACAGGGCCGCTAACCATACTAATTGGTTTCTTTATCAGTCGGGCCAGAGTAGACCTGCTGTGCTTTTAAATCATTCATGACTCAATCCCCAGACCTTTGTGGAGCAATTCATCTATGCTTTCACTCTAGATAATTCTCTGTGTCATGTCTACGTATATCAGCTATCTAATTATCTAGGTGACTACATGTTTCTGCCAGGTGTAAACACGAGCTTCTGAAAAACACACTGTGGAGCAAACATGCTAAATGAACATCTAACTTTAGAGACTTCTCTCAGTCTCAAAATACCCACCAGCTGGTCATCACTTATAAGCAACTGTCTCACACATTCATTTGAAACCTACAAATCGCTTAAGAACAACTCTTAGATGCTTTAATTTATACTGTATGTACAAATGATTCAAAATAATTTAGCTACTTGTTACTTTTCAATGAATATTTTCCATCTAAAATTATACCGATAAGGCATAACATTATGACCACCTGCCTAATATTGTGTTGGTCCCCCTTATGTGGTCAAAAATGCTCTCCTTTGGGTACTCTGGCTTGTGCAGTGGGGCCTCTGTCAATCCAACTTGTTCCACTGCATCCTGTTGATGCTTGATCAGAATGGGGTCTAGGAAGTTTGGAGGTCAAATCAGCATCTTGGGTCATTGTCATGTTCCTCAAGATATTCCTGATTATTTGATGTTGTTACCATGTGGTGGGGTGCATTTTCCTGTTGGGGTAGGCCAGTGATATTTGGGATTGCCATTTGCATGAGGGAGTGCTCGTAGTTTCAATCGTAGCATCTGGACTTGCTTGAGTTTGTCGAAGACGTTCCACCTCTCATCCAAGAGGCTTCATCAGTTCTAAACTGACTGGTTGGGAGTTCCAGATTTTTATACTCTCCAGGAGCCATTAACACTATTGAAGCTTTTGTCTGCTGGGTGTGTCTTGCCCCTCACCTCATTATGCGAGTTGTTAGGTCCTTCCCTCTCACAGTGGGGTTCGTTAGGCCATGTTGTGGCCCTAGCAAACCCCAAGGTTCGTTAGGGCCAGGTGTTGTGGAAGCAATGCGAGTCGTTAGGTCCTTCCCTTTAAACATCTTTAAACAGAGGGGGAGGCTTGCAACATCACCTCTCACCAGTATACAATGCAGTTTTACATTCTCTACCCAGGAAGAACAGAACCCATTCACACTTGGCCACAAAGGGCCCTAACGAACCCCATTCTGAAAGAGAAGGATCTAACGACTCGCATTGGCTCCATTCACACCTGGCCACAATGGTGGACCCATTGTGAGAGGGAAGGACCACACCGATGTATGGTGAATGTTTAAAATATGTATAGTATACAGTATAATCAAATTATAAAATGATGCTTTATTATAATATAACACTGGAAAGGAGACATCCAACATTAATATGCTACTTTTGATAACTAAAATACATTTTGAATAGCACATCTGTGTACTGCACACACACTGAGAGCAGACTCTGATTGATGTAAGAGACGTCTTCAAGTGAAACTTTGAAATGAAAATATTTGCATCTTCATAGACTGGGTTTTTCTGAGGAAGGAGGTGTCTAACAAGGTTATTCACCCTCTTTATGTGAAAAAACACATCAGACACACATTGTTATTCGTAGCGGAGTATTTTTCATGCCTTTGAACATGTCTGGAGGGGATCTTGGAGGCGAAATAAATTTTTAATGCAGGATTTACACTTGTAAAGGAACAATTGCACTCTGTCTCCAAACATCTTATCAGGTTCTTGTAAAATCTATGCAATCCAGTGCAACACCTCTGCCATTAATTCTACCTTTATAGAGATAATAATGTTCAGTTTGAATTGAGACTGTCAGGGAGTTAATAATTTAACTATCCATTCCAGTACAACTACACCACTAACTGCAACCCCAGTAATAAACATATAGTTGAATTAACACTTCTCTAAAAAACTGACCATTATAATCTGCCTAAATATAGAATTTGTGGCAGATCTTGTGTTTTGTTTTTCATTAAATTGGATGAGTATGTTGTTGTAGTATTCTTACTTAAATTAAAGCCCCCACCACGAATCAAAAGTATGTTGTACTTCACTATTTTATTCTTTGTTTTCTGACTGTGCAACGTTTGACACTAGAAGGCTGTTTTTACATTCATCAGCTGAAGGAGGAGGGTTTCTCCAATATCACCTTACAACTAATTTATGAGCATATTTGTGGCACACGCATTTTTTAAGCAATCCCAGTCCAATAAACAACTTATGAAACTTACTTGTGTCACACTAACACATGGGGATATAGAGAGAGAGAACTTGTTTTCAGTATGTCTGTTTAGAATCTCAGCCATCAATATAATGGTAATCTGAAGATTCAGTTAAAGGCAACTAGACTTCTCTTTTTGGTTCTTGAAGGTGTTTCAGGTCCCCCACCAGTCATTGTTTTAAACCCTAAAAACTCATCTCTGTATATCAAAGTTACATAGTTCTAGCATATAAAAAACACCATATGGACATGTTAATACAGCGTAAAAACCAAAAACAACAACAACAAAAAGTTTTATTTTCCAGATTTCTTTTTGTATTTTTCAAAATAAAACTACAAAAATTGACAGTGGATTTAAATGTCCACTGTAAAAGAACATTACAAACCTGTGAATACCCATTCACAAATTTCCATTTTAATTTCACAGATATTTGCTTTTAATTTAATATAACAAACTGTTATATTCAAGTTTAATATTATGAATATATTTCTAAAATTAGATACAATTATTAACAGTTACCAACAAAAAAGTATTGGTTCTGTAATTTTACATAGATTTGTTTGTTAAATGAGGAGAGA
>OMNN01100582.1:0-17488 GCA_900302755.1 Chromis chromis | reverse complement strand
TGTCATTTGTTGATTAGTCTGTCGGTTTGACTCAAAAAATGTCTGAAAATTAGTGGTGTAACGGTACACAGAAATCACGGTTCGGTACAGTTCGGTTCTCAGTTAAGGGGGAAAAAAACCAAAACATTAGCATTAGCCATCCCATTCGCTAGCCATCACAGAAGCGCCGGCAGGAGAATAAACGGTCCGTCACATCCTGTGGTCCACTGGAAACTCCTACTTGTTTTTAGTTCAGCAATACTGTGCAACTGTGAGACGGAGAAGGTCCGCCACAACTGTGGGCACTATGATTTTTAAGTTTCGCAATTAAAACAATTCTGTACATTGGTCATTATTAATAGTCTTGACATTTTCATATTGCGGTATACCTCTGTACTGAACCGATAAGTGCCTGTGTCGTACAGTTCAATACGAATACATGTACCGTTACACCCCTTGTAGAAGGACAGAAAAAAAAAAAACTGTTACAATGCCATAAATTATTTTTTAAAAAGTTGAATTTTTGTTTAGGTGTTTCACTGTGCTAAATGTATCTTCCAACAACCTGCCAAACAGCTTTCTCCGCTGTATATTACTTTTGATTAATTTGTTTCCATAGACAGCCTGCAATTCAGCTGAAAAGTCCTTGCATTTTTGTTACGTGACTGTTTGTCATAAATGAATCATTCATGGTTTCTTAGTTGTGCCGAGGAGCGCAGAATTTTTCGTTTTAAACAGAATCCAAATTTATTTTTTGCAAATCTTTAAATGAGATGTAGAATAAAGTTATTTTAATGAAACATCACAATTTTAAGCTTGTGTTAGGTACATTTTCCCAACAACACTGCACATCATAGATGATGAGTTCAAGGACCGTAGGACAGTTGAAAATCTGGTGTTTCTTTCTGTTTTTACTGTTTTTTGCTTTAAAAAATGATGTAATTTTGGGAAATTTTTAAAACTCGAACTGCCTTTCAAACCCGTATGCAGGTTTTGTCGCCCAGCGGTTAAATTTCCCTCGGTCTGCTCTCTCTGCAGGACTCCCACCATGGCAGGCGGCTTGTTCTCCATAGACAGAGATTATTTTCAGCAGATCGGCACGTATGACGCAGGCATGGACATCTGGGGTGGAGAGAACCTGGAAATCTCTTTCAGAGTGAGTGCACACGGCCAATTGACATGACTGTATTCTTCCATGCGCTGGCAGGCATTCAGGAGTGTCTGCTCTGGTTCACAAACGCACACACAGATGTTACACTTGGAGGTTGACTTCTCTGACTAAGTTGTTGACTCGACTGATACTTTGTCAGGCGTCATCCTCACTGGCGTTCAGTCAAAGTTATTCAGGCTGTCACAACATAGACAGGACCAGTCTGCGTCATCCATCACACCGGTCAGACAGCAGTGACCAGGCCTTCCTGTATGCTTATTCTACGAGGTTTACCATATGTCAGCGTTGACGAGGCTTCTTCTTCTTCTTCACAGATCTGGCAGTGTGGCGGGACTCTAGAGATCGTCACATGCTCTCACGTTGGTCACGTGTTCAGAAAGGCGACGCCCTACACGTTCCCCGGCGGAACGGGGCAGATCATCAACAAAAACAACCGGCGCCTGGCAGAAGTCTGGATGGATGAATTTAAAAACTTCTTCTATATCATCTCTCCCGGTGAGTTGTGTGTGTGTGCTTGTGCAGGTTAATAGGTGCTTCGTAGCGTGAAATTACTCGCCGCCCCCCCTGCGCTGCGCTGTTGGATCACCACTGCAATATCGCACTGTCACCGGGTTAATGGCGAGATCACACCTGCCACAGAGATTAACCTCCACACATGAGCACATACATGCAAAGTCGCTCCAACACACAAAAACACACACACACAAGCTGGCAATGGAGAGACGACCTCAAGTGAAGTAAAACTCCCTAATTGAAAAGTATTTTTAGACGCAAAGCAACTCTTGGAACTCACTTTTAATCAGCAACTGCCATTCTGTCACTGAGGCCAGCTTTGATATTTGACCAGTTTTATGCTAACTCACCTATAGGTCCTTCCAGTTGAGGTCATGGATTTCCCAACTCAATTCCAACCAACCAAATTCATATTGTGGGTAGAAACATCTTGGTTCTGTTATATCTAAATGTCATTTGGTGCTACATCAAAACCTGACTGCCACAGGTCTTCCTAAAATTAGCTTCGGAGCGGGAAAATCCACATTTTAGGACATTTTAACAGGATTTTTTCAAGGGAATGTCTTCATATCCATTAAAAACATATTTAAAAAATCAAAGATGTCATATTACTCCTTCATTATTTAAACATTTTTATGAAAATGACACATTTCTCATAGTTTTCAGAGGCTTTAAAATCACATTTGGTGGCTTTAGTTGTCAGGTAAATATTTGTGTTATTTATTTATTAATCTTTATTTGGAAGGGACAGTGCACATTGATGAACAAATGTAAAATTACATATTGTAAATGCGCCAGAGTTAGCAAAAATGATAATTTGCATCTGTTGTCACTTGGCAGGTCACAAAACAAACATTAATCACAAAGTTTAAGTACATAAATACAATACAATCAGTCAAACAGTAAAACAAAGTGCATGGATATAAGTGTTACAGTTAAAGTGCTTAAGTTAAGGTGAGTATTGCCAGTGTGAGAGTTATTTGGAAAGTGCATTATGTCAATAAAGAGACTCACCATTCACATATACAGGAATCAATGAAAGCAATATATGTATACATACGTCTATGCAAACATGTACCGCAGAGTATATCAATTTTATCAATTTTTTATGTTTTTTATTATGTTGATTTCAAGGTTTTATGTCTGTGTGGTACCTGTTGAGCTATTTTGTCAAGGTGTGATCAAAAAGTTTAGCCTATAGAAGTCAAAAACTGCACCTGATTTAAATTTGGCTGTGACTTGCGCAGTGATACTCTACTCCCAGTGCTTCTGTAAGGCTCCCTTGAAGTCCTGTTATGTAAACATGTCAAGCACCATCTGTGTTAAACTGTGTCAACGAATTTCATTTTGGGGAAGATGAAAAAGTCACATGGAGATAAATCTGGTGAGTAGGAAATCTGGAGAGCAACAGTTGTGTTTTTGTGGCCAAAAATCATCGATCTGTGACCAGGCACAGGGCACATTGGAGCACCTACATGCCAGATTGTTTGGGCCAAATGTTCTCCTCCTGACACCTTATGACACTGCAGTTTGGAAAAAGAATTCATGGTGCACAACCTCCCGGTGCTCCTCGTCTGATTTTGTGGCTTTTCCACTGTGAAAACTGCAGTTTCTCCTCATGGTGGTAGCTGCAGACCCACCTCTAATCACCAGGCAAGCTGACCGACACCCACTGTGAAGTGTGCGCTCTGTTCCGAGAAATCCCAAATGTGCACATCCCGTGATCAGTAATGCCTCAAACATTCTCTGAACTTAGTGTTGACTCTGCGTATAACATACAGGCTGGCACAGCTGGAATGAAATGAGGAGACTTCTCTGCAGCAGCCTGACAAACATCAGCTAATATTTCGAGGCCCTAATTAGATCAGTTCTCCTGCACAGTGCTGGGATCAGCAGGTTTGTTGCTGCTATTGTAGTTGTGCTGACTGGTCAGAATGTGGTGGTATTTGTGGTTTTAACATGTGATTATACCAACATGACAAAAGTTGTAGTGTTTTTCCAATTAAAGCAGTCGCAGTCTGTCAGTTTCTCTATTTAATACCGTCCAGTTTTTCTGTGACAGCTAAGCTACATCGCTTCAGCAAAGTAGAGCTTCAGTGTTCTTGGAAATTTAAACCATAAAAGCATTAAGCTAATGTACTGCTACAGCATATACTCAGCTACTTGAACTTAGGTGTAAGTTAATGCTGTAAGTAACATTATGCCTCATGTAATTCGATATATGTGGTGGATGCAGTCGCGTCAGGTCCCAACACTTCCTCTTAAATGTGGACACGTGTTCCCAGGAAATGATAGCAGACTGTGTGAACCCATCAGGACTGAGACTTTTCTCTGAACCCAGAAATGTAACTCTTAAAGTCCAACAGATGCACTTTGCTTCTACTCTTGAAGTATTTATTGCAGTGAGGTGTTGCACATATCAAGTATAATTGAGCAACTTTAACTTTCCAACAATTCTAGTTGCTTGTCTGTGCAACAAAGTGTTCGAATCAAAGTTACAACCTGCATACAGCTCTGCATCCATCTCTACACCCATTACTCTGGTTTGGATTTCTCATTAACTCATAATTGCAGACACATCTTAAAATCTAGATGTGAACACTTAAGTAAGAAAATAATGAAATAATGAAGTCCCACCATCATGGTTCTGTTATTCACAGATTCCAGACAATCTCCTGTCCATTATTATAAAACCATATCTCTACTGCCAGCATTTTATAGTGAGATACATGTGGAAACAACATGTTTTTCCCTTGATATAAAGGCTAATATCTAAAAGCTGCAGCTATTATCACATGAAATGAGGGAAGATCTGGTTAGCCCAGGTTGTTCTGTAAAAAAACAAGATGCAGCATGTGTGGTTAGTTCTTAAAATAACCAAGATAAAAGCGTAAAGTAAAGGTAGTGAAATTATCCTGAAAACAGCCTCGAGCTCAGAGTGTTAAAAACAAAAGCAGGGAGAGAAGAAATGGAGCCTGACATTTCTCATGATGCACCGACATGAGCAAACCAAACACTTAGTGCTGAATGTTCAGAACATATTGAGGGAACAGACAGCATTACTGGCAATGAGGAAGTGGATTATCTGCAAGACTGGCCTGGCTTTACTGGAACCTTTAGTCGTGGATTCAAGCCGACTGCTGCCTTCTGCAGAGCGGCAAGCGGCGCTTTGTCTGAGCGTGTTTTGATGCTCAACAAATAGGTTTATGTTGGAATAGCTCCTCAGCTTCACTGGAGGATTCTTCAAGTACTCGACCATTAGCCAGGCGGGTCCTGCTGTGCTGGGGTTTCAGTCTCTGCATCAGATCAATGTGCGGTTCTGCTCAGCCTTGACATCTTTAATAAATAAAGCTTAAATGGAAAACGCATTTAACAGCTTCTCAACAAACACGGGGCTGTGTGAAGGCAGGCGGTGTGTCACAGTGACTAACCAGTGTTGTTGTGTGTTTGTGTATGTGTGTCCAGGTGTGACCAAAGTGGACTACGGTGACATCACGTCTCGCACTGGTCTGAGACAAAAGCTTCAATGTAAACCCTTCAGCTGGTACTTGGAGAACGTCTACCCCGACTCGCAGATCCCCAGGCACTACTACTCCCTGGGAGAGGTACACTCGCTCACATATCACAACATTATTCACTGAATCTATCTGAATCTATCGAGCCTCTTTCAAGATGTGCACTTCTTTCCGTTGATCTGATGGAAACTAAACATGTCGGCTTCAATAAATGTTACTAGGTCAGACATTTCCGTATCGCATTCAACACAGTCTGAACTGCACCCAGTCGCATTAACAGATAGGCACACACACACACACACAAGCAACAGTACTTTGAGTTGTGTGAAGTGATTTAGGGAGGACTTGTCCCACATTTCAGCACCAATATGTGCAACATAACTTCACTGTTGCTGCTTCTGCATCAAAACATTTATCCAACAGCTTTCGAAGATGCAGATTTGGATCTACATACAACACACAATTACAGATTAAACCACAGTATTCTAGCCTTTGTGTCTTTTTGAGGTTGTTTTGCACGTCTTTGCTTTACAAGTTCACATCTGTTAGACTAAAAAGCCCATATTGGTGAATGAAAACGGAGACGAGCAAGCTTAGATTAAAGAGTTTTTTACCCTCCACAAGATGCACAAGTTTGTTGCTTCCAGCTGTTTAGGACTATTTCCTCTAAGTTTATTAAATATCCCTGATATTGAGACAGGATCAGTCAGGATCTAACAGCAACTTACACTAGTTTTCTTGTGGGGAGTCTGTCTAAATAAAGCTGTGAGGAACTTTAATAGAACTGAAGCAATTAGCAGGAGCTGAAGTTTGTTGCTTTCAGCTGTTTAGGATTATTTCCTCTGAGTTTATTAAAGACCTGCAGCATCAGACAGCAGCAGGATCCACAAGCGTCTTCAAAGAGTGACAACTGCATGCATTTGTGGAACAAATATAGCACCGGTAACTTCTTGAAATTCATATGATTATAAATTATCCCAGCGAGAGAGAGTGGATCAGTCCGGGCCAGGATCCAATGGCAGGTTTGTTGCTTCCAGTTGTTTAGGACCATTTCCTTCATTAATTATTTACCTGGAGCATCAGACGGCAGTAGGACAGAGAATTCGAACAACAGTAACTCCTATATTTCATTATAAGTATGAATTCTCCCTGACAAGGAGACAGGATCAATCAATATCTTACAGCAGGTCACATGATGCTTTTTGTCAAGGGCAGATCTAAATAAAGCTGTGAGGAACATTAATGGAAAAGTGACTTCCACATCCCATGTCTGAAAAGGGCTTCTGGATCAAAGGTTAGGGCTTTGTGTTCAGGTAAAGGTGTTGCTTAATATGATGTCTCTGTGTTTGGCTCAGATCCGCAACGTGGAGACCAACCAGTGCCTGGACAACATGGCCCGCAAGGAGAACGAGAAGGTCGGCATCTTCAACTGCCACGGCATGGGAGGCAACCAGGTAACGGAGTAAACACTGAAGCAAAATAGACTTAGAGTAAATGGTTAGCAGCAGTCTTTCCTGGCAGCAGTCATGAAACAGAGAAGGAACAAAGTTTAAGAGGAGAGAGATGGAAAAGATTTGTTATAAAATCTAAAATCTGTCTGCAGGTGTTTTCATACACGGCCAATAAGGAGATCAGGACGGACGACTTGTGTTTAGACGTGTCCAAACTTAACGGACCCGTCATGATGCTCAAGTGCCATCACCTGAAGGGTAACCAGCTCTGGGATTACGATCCTGTGGTGAGTGGAAGGAATGATGGGTAATGTACATGTGAGGACTAGAGCTGCAGCAGTTCATCAATTAATAGAATAGAATGTTTTTATTGTCATCATACACAGGGTGTGACGAAATTCAAAAGACAACTCTGGTGGTGCAAATACACATGTATAAAGGAAAAAAAGAAATGGATGAAAGAAAAACAAAACAAAGATAAAAGTAAAATATTTAAATATATACACAAAGAGCCAGTAAGAATATAAAATATGCAAAATGTGCAGCAGAGAGCACAACAGCAGAAATGGAAACAAGTTATTGTACATGAACAAACGGCTGAAACACCAAAACAGCACATCAACAGCTACTGTGTGTTCAGGACTCGGATTGCACTCGGAAAGAAAGTGTTCATGAATCTAGAAGTGCGGGCCTTGATGGACCTGTACCTCTTTCCTGAGGGCAGCAGTGACAACAGGCTGTGGCCCGGGTGCGAACTGTCACAGGTGATGTTTGTGGCCCTGCGCAGACATCTGGTCAGGGCCACAAACTACGAGGGGTGATTGATAAGTTTTGAGCCTGACCAAGAAAACAAGACTTGTTCATCAAAATGTTTAGTACTCTGAGAGAGAAACATGTCACAATAGTTTGAGTTCAGTTTGGACTCATTGCTGCATTAATGCCTGTACAACACCTGAGTCAAGTAGGGTAGGTCATTGAAGCAACATGAGTCGTGTCGGCTCTCCATCGTTTCACTGTGGCATAAGATGGAGCATCATTTCCTAATGTGTTAACCATGTCTTCATGGATTTCCTTGGGAGACCTTTCGGGACAGGTACTGTATCAAAGCACAGTCACCAACTCGGTTCATTTTGCTTGAATGACCTACCCTACTTGACTCGGGTATTGTTAGGGATGGGAATCGAAAACCGGTTCTTGTTGAGAACCGGTTCCCAGTGTTTCGATTCCTTGAAATCATTTGCCAATTTTGCAAACGATTCCCTTATCGATTCTAGTGGGCGCAAATGACGTCACCACGCACATTGCGTAGCTGGTGACGTCATTCACCAGTGCAGCCAGCAGGAAACATGGTGCCCAAGCGGCACAAACGCTCGAAAGTTTGGTTACATTTCACGAGAAAGGATGACAACAGGGCAACTTGCAAAGTGGATATTTCACCAATATGCAGAAACATTTGCACACACATCATGCGATAACTTTGAATGAACCGGAGTGAATCTCAACCCAGCAGCAGCGGCAACGTTAGCAAGTCCTCTGTTTGTTCTCTTTCCCCCCAAATGAGAATCGATAAGAGAATCGATAAAGAACCGAATCGTTAAGCAGAATCGAAAATGGAATCGGAATCGTAAAAATCTTATCGATTCCCATCCCTAGGTATTGTACAGGCATTAATGCACACATTGAGTCCAAACTGAACTCAAACTAATGTGACATGTTGCTCTCTGAGTACTAAACATTTTGATTAACAAGTCTTGTTTTCTTGGTCAGGCTCAAAACTTATCAATCACCCCTCGTATCAACTGTTAAACTATTTATAAGCTATTTTGATGATCAACTTTGGTTTGAGTATGTTTTTATTCTCACATTCTAGCTGCTTTACCTCCTCTATGACGCTATGATATAAGAAAGCTCATTATTTTTGTTTTTAATTTAAAATTTCACATATTCCAAGTTAATAAAAGCTTATGTAATGGAAACAATACCAGTTTTAATGAATATTGCAATAAAGGATGTAAGTTTTTGTCAGTTTTCACAAACAAATAGTCAAATTTTTAAACCATCTCAACCCTAAGCAGTTTCTTATTTCTCATTTTTTGCTACTGTCACATTTTCCCTCACTGTAGGCTCATTTTTCACTGCAACATAAAGTCCTGAACCTCTATGGAAACAGCACAACCATGACTAGAAGGAGAGAGAACTCAGTAATGTCTTTTGTGCAAGTATAACAAAGTTTTGGTGTTTTGTTAAAGAGAACATGCCTTTCAAAGCTGCTGGGCTGTTTTTGGGCTTCACAGGGTTAAATAGTGAAAAAGGTTTCCTCATATTTTCAACTTTCTCTGTTTTCATCAGGCTTTAATTGTGAGGCTCAGTTTAGTTCTGGCTCGCAGCGTTAGGTATGCTGTGGTTGAGTTGGGTAACGTGTCAACTCGGATATATCACCCTGAAACTGCAGACTATAAATAATCAGCTAACGGAAACGACAGCCAGCATGCAGCATGTGTTATCATACTCGGTTTGTATTGGGAATTCACGGGGCTTACGTCTTTCCTATTCACCTTCTATTATGGGATGCGTTATCTGAGCCGTGTTAACTGCATAAAAGACCTTGTTTATTGAAGCGATCAGTGTTGTTTGAATGTGTGAAGAAGTCACTTTGAACTGATCTGTTTCTTTTAACCCTCAAAACCCCAAAATCTGCCAAAGGAAAAAAAAAAGGTGGATTTTCAACTTTCCGACAGTAAATATACAGTTTGGTCAGGAAAAACAGCCAAATATAAGATAGAAATTGGAATGTCTTGTTTACAAATTTGCAAGAAATGACCTGTTTGTACCACATTTCATTAAAAAATAAATAAAAAAACTGCAAGTTGTTGGAAGATACATTCAGCATGGTGAAACATCTTTATAGAAATGATGTGCAAAGTAACATGAAAATCACTGAATCTGCAGAGGTTGTAAAATGTAAGTAGTTAAAAATGTGTTGTACATAAAGCCACATTTCTCTCCAGTATGGATAACACCTCTGGGAACAGTTTAATATTAGAAAACCAAAAAAATCAACTTTTCTTTTCTATGACATACACCGATCAGGCATAACATCATGACCACCTGCCTAATATTGTGTTGGTCCCCCTTATGTGGTTAAAAATGCTCTGAACCATTGGGCATGGACCAGAGGACCTCTCAGGGTGTCCTATGGGGTCTGGCACCAGGACTTTGGCAGTGGATCCTTTGGGTACTCTGGCTTGTGCAGTGGGGCCTCTGTCAATCCAACTTGTTCCACTGCATCCTGTTGATGCTTGATCAGAATGGGGTCTAGGAAGTTTGGAGGTCAAATCAACATCTTGGGCATGTTCCTCAAGATGTTCCTGATTGGTTGATGTTTTTGCCATGTGGTGGGGTGCATTTTCCTGCAGGGGTAGACCAGTGACATTTGGGATTTCCATTTGCATGAGGGAGTGTGTTTGTTCTGGGGCAATGTTTATTTGGGTGTCTAAGTCTCATCAACACGGATGTTAAAATCCACCACATAGTACCAATATGATCAATGTTATTCACTTCACCTGTCAGTGGTCAGAATGTTGTGGCTGATTGGTGTTTGGCATTATAACATTGTTACACTGCATGTAAGACATTCCTGAGTTCTCTCTTCTTCTAGTCATAGTTGTTCTGTTTCCATAGAGGTGCAGGACTTTATGTTGCAGTGAGTAAGGAGCAACAAACACCCCAAAAACACCAAAACACCGCACATAAATGACTTACTGTCTGTTTTAAGTTACCAGGTTTTACAGTAGTTACACACAACTGGTCATGTAGGTGTCATTGCCATTTCAAAACCAGTCATTCCCAGTTATATCTACTCTTGACCGTCTCAGTAATATCCAGACAAGACATTAATGTACACTTACAATACTCAAACTGTCAAATTGAAATGTCAATACGACAGGAGTCAAAAAAACAGCCACAAACAGCTTGGGGTTGAGAGGGTTGAATAAATATTTATTTACACGCTCCTGTAAAACCAAATGAACCAGTTTCCATCCCAGTCCTCACAAACACACACTTTGTTTGTGTCTCCCGCTGTGCAGAAGCTGACTCTGGTCCACGTCAACAGCAACCAGTGTCTGGACAAGGCCAGCGAGGAGGACAGCCAGGTGCCCAGCGTCAGAGACTGTTCGCACTCGAGATCCCAACAGTGGCTACTGCGCAACGTCACACTACCGGAGGTCTTCTGACCACACTCTGCACACTCACAAACGCACACACTCACACACACAGCGGCCCACAGCGAGCAGTCGGGGGGACGGACGCGTTTTGTTAAAATCGGGCGGCGATGGCGGGAAAAAACGAAAGACTTCCCACGAGGGGATTCGGGAAACGAGGAGGACGGACTGGACGGTACTACCTCTGTCAGGAATCAGAGGGAGGAGCGAGTTCGAGCCTCCTCAGACGAGAGGAAAGACTCCCTCTGCGAGACCACGGCTCTGGTTTTACTTTTTGTCTTTTCCGAAAGAGATTCTAACCGCGGAGAGTGACTCGAAAACACGAGACCGGCTTCCCCTCAACTCATCACTTAACGTTTACTGACTTGCCTCTTATGAGAGAGTGTGTGCACTTATTTGTGTGTGTGTGTGTGTGTGTGTACTCTTGAGATGAATGTATGCTTTGAGAAAAAGGGGGCTCGATTCCTTTTGTTGATTTCTTCTTCTTCTTTTTTTAATTTAATTTTGTAAAGGGTTTTGAAAATGAAGAAGGATGCATGTGTGAGCGTATGAGTGTTCAGAGCCCCTCCTACAGTCTTGCAGCAGTGTTTGTCTCCCTCTGGTGTTACTCCTTAGCATTTCATCTTACAGACTGAAGCCTCCACGCTGAGGAAATATCCAAGAGACAGCACATTTCAAAAGGAATAAAAATACAAAAAAAAAAAAAAAAAAACGGACCCGACGTCTGCCATCAGCAGAGATCTAGAGATAGAGAAATATGATGTTTGTGATATCTTGAGATTTCTATGTCCAGTTTTTACATGGCTTGTCTGTTTCTACTGTTTCAGTAACCCTAGTTTGTCTGTCTGTTGTCTTTAAAAGATGTTTAACATGAAGCTAACTCACACACATGCATACACACATGCATATATAAACTGATGTTCACTGCCTGATGTAGTGTTCAACCGTAGGGAGCTCTCCCATAAGGCACTACACATGCTGTATACATATAGGAGAAAAAAAAAGGCCGCCCTCTGGTCTGCTACTTAAATCCATTTTGTCATATCTTCTTCTCAATGACCTCTTTAAAAAATACACTCCAAGGGCTTCTTTCCTTCGGTGGAGTGTGTGGATGTATGTGTGGGTGTGAACGCGTCAATCTATAAGTCCATCAGCTCCCTACAACAAACAGATTCCTGGGTCGTTGCATAGAAAATCAACCAAATCTGAAAAAGTTCCCCCTTAGAACCAACTGATTTTTTATATGCAGTAACTTTAGTATATTTATTGAAGTCATGCAAGATGTTACCTTCATACTGTGAATATTTTAAGAGTTACAGCCCCTCACAGTACATAGGGGAGGGTTGACATGTAATGCTATTTAATTTGATAACTTTGTGCATATGACTGTAATATAAAATTGTTTTGACACAGAAGAAATCATGACTAAAAGATGAGCCTGGTATCAAAATGTAGGTAAAAGTGAGGCTTTTCATTTGCTGTAACTTGTTTTGACTAACAACCTATCCCACATGGTGATACGTCCTTGGAAAGTTTATCCAAAATACACATTTCAAGTTTTTTTTACAATGAATTAACAGAAAACACATCCAGTGTTCCAATGCTTGTTTCTATGACTGTCATAGATGTTAAACTGATGCAGCTTTGCTATTGAAACTTTAAGAATTATGATTAACTGTTAATTCATTTTGACAGATTAAAAATATATTAACCAATGAGGCAGAAAACGAGGGATGAGGAAAGTGTTTGCCGTCAGTCGGACTACTGGCATTTATGTTTCGGCAAGCAGAGTGCATTGTGGGGGTTTCGCTAGCAAGGGGCACCATGACAAAGACTTCTGTGGTGATTAATGACTTCCCCTTTTTAAACAAGCCGGGTAAAGTGCTTCTATGATTGAGTGGCTATTATAACCAATCTGCTTTTCATTTGTCAGTGATTAAGAAGATTTTTATCAGTATTAATCGATGATTGTTGATGATGCTGGTCAAGGAAGTTGTTTTAAATTTGCATCACTAGAAGCTATGCTTAACGTTGGTTATGGGGGAAAAAATCATGCTGAACAAAAAACTGATTTTGTCTTTAGATTATGACACCTGAAGTGGAGGTGAAATTGATTTAGTTTCAGTTTTTAGCAGAGCTGAAATGTGCTTTTAAGCCCTGTAAGTTTTGTTTGTCTGTTTCGTGTATTTATGAAGTTATGAGGGCTAGAAAACATAACATTTTGATGCACCTCTGTACTTTGAAGGCCTGTAACTCTAAAAATATTCATAGTATGAAGGTAGAATTTTGCATGGCTTTGCTAAATATACTAAAGTTATTGCACATAAACAATCAGCTGAATCTGAAGGGATCAGGTGATTGATTTTATATCCAATGACCCTCTTCGCCCGACAGCCTATAGCGTAGAGCGGCTGCAGATCCCTGCTTTCTCCTTTAGCAGCTGTTATTTTCTACACAGAGCCGAGCGTCCGCACTCTCCTGTGGACATATCTACAGTAGGGAAGGATATCGCAGTAGCATCGCTGAGCTGTTTTTATTTAGGACAACTAATCAGGGACAGAATATTAACCGTAGAGAGCCAAAGGGAGCGAAAGGGTCGAACTGTGGATTTACCGAGAGCACAGCAGACATATCTTAATCCATAACTACATATCTCACTTTTACAAGCTCACCGGCAGTATTTCACTATTCATATCTCGGCGAGAGATCGACAGACAGCTGCGTCATAGTCATTTCAACCATCAAGCTTTCTTCTTTTTGTATCACTCCTGCCGCTGCGAGTCAGGGCACGAGGCTTCAAACATTTTGTCTTCCTCCAGTGGAGGGAGGGTTTACACATAGGACACGTCATTGGTTCATCTTTGTGGTGGACGTGGTAGTGAGAGGATTTTTCATGTCTGAGCGAGTGACTGTGGTGAAGGTGTGAGCGTTGTTTTTGATTGTGAGACAAAGGGAGTGTATCGCTTGTTCTGGGTTTATTTTGTTGTCGTTTTGTTTATTTTGGGGAGGGGGTGGCAGGGGGCTTGAAAAGTAACTGACATGTCCAGGCTTCCACACTGAGCTGATCCAAATGTAGAAAATAAAGGTGAAAAAGTTTACAGAACTATTCCGGGAGAGTGGTGATTTCTGCACGAACGATACATTTTCTTAGATTAACTCTGAATTTGAAAGGTTTTCAAAAAAAGTTAAGTTCAGTTTGATTTTAACTTGATGCGTAATTACAAGGGTCATGAGCTTTGGGTCAAGACCGAAAGAACGAGATCCCGGATACAAGCAGCCGAAATGAGTTCCTTCCGCAGGGTGGGGCGGTGCACCCTTAGAGATCGGGTGAGGAGCTCAGTCACCAGGGAGGAGCTCGGAGTAGAGCCGCTACTTCTCCACGTCAAGAGGAGTCAGTTGAAGTGGCTTGGACATCTGTTCCGGAAGCTTTCGGGACGCCTCCCTCGGAAGGTGTTCCAGGCATGTCCCACCAGGAGGAGGCCTCGGGGTAGACCCAGGACATGCTGGAGGGACTATGTCTCTCAGCTGGCCTAGGAATGCCACGGGGTCCCACTGGAAGAGCTGGAGGAGGTGTCTGGGGTGAGGGAAGTCTGGGCACCCCTGCTTAGACTGCTGCCTCCGCGACCCGGCCCCGGATAAGCGGAAGACGATGGATGGATGGCGTAATTACAAGTCATTACATTTATTATATGCTGATGTTGATATTTGAGAGTTTAAAAACACCACTGAACAAAAACATAAAAGCAGCACGCAAATGATCTTCAGTTCAGTTTAATTCAGTATTATTTATAGAGCAACCAATTCACAACATATGTCATCTCTTAGCACGTGACATAGTAGATGATCCTACAAATTTTAAACAAAGAAACCCAACAAATCCAAAGTTTAAAATCTAGTTTCTTTTGTTTTTGTTTGAAAAAGGGATTTTTTTTTTTTACCTTTTAGCCAGAAGTTTTTGAGTTGTTCAACTGGTGACAAGTTCTTGACGTCTGAGTCATTCCATATTCCGGTCAGGTGTGGCTGTAAAGGACAAAGATCAGACAGTGTGACCAGACATTCCTTTGACCAGCGGCTGTGAAAGTCCACTTTAAAATTCAGCTTTATTCAACTGATGCCACAGATGACAGGAAAAAGACAAGAATGGGCTGTTGATGATGGATGCTGCGTGTCAGTTAAGGTCGTAGCCTGAATGTCCACAACTCAACCATCTGTCGACAATCTACCTCACAACTGCAGACCATGTGTCAGCATTCCAGGTTCGTTCCAACTGGCTCGTCCATCTGCAAAATCATTTGCAATCAGCTGCAAAGGCTCTGATGAAGTTGTTCGATCTGTGAGTAATCTCC
Source organism: Chromis chromis (assembly GCA_900302755.1). Taxonomy (NCBI): domain Eukaryota; kingdom Metazoa; phylum Chordata; class Actinopteri; family Pomacentridae; genus Chromis; species Chromis chromis. The sequence goes on along the minus strand of OMNN01100582.1, from coordinate 2,290 downwards.
TGAGAGAAGCTGGTTTGCCATCTCCTCACTAAGACCTCTATCTGACAGCAGAATGGTGTCGTAATCCGTTCCAATCTTCGACTACTCATGTTTGGTGGCCACCAGCAAGATGGCGGACGGTTCCTTTCAATACTGAATCTCGTTTTCAGCTGTACAGAGCAGATGGCGGACCGCGCTAATGTCAACATCGTAAAGCGAGGAGTGATGGTATAATCTCAATCCCCCAACAAAGATTAAAGCTTCACACCCATTGTTATCCAGTTCATTCGCCGCCATCACTTGATGCTTCAACCAGTTCGTCCTCGAGTCTCCAGAAACTGCACTGTTCTTCTATAGCAGCTGGAAATGTTCCAGTCCAACTACCACCTGCCGAATCTCCAGATGTGTCGAACATCTGTGGGACGCTCAGGATGTCCGACAACATGTTCAAGTTGTCTAAAATGTCCGTCAACTTCACAGAGCCTTTGAGGAAGACTCAATCCACAAGCAACGTCAATATCCCGGACGAGCCCCCATTTGTCACGACCTGGCTCACAGGAAGGTCAAAAATGTTGAGAACACACACAGCTTTTGTCAGTAAAACATACATTTATTCAAGTAAGTAATTTAACCCATGTTGTCAGGATAAATAGCAAGAAAACAAACCAAATCGAACCCAAACCAAAACTGGAGCTGATCAGAGAGAGCTCATGTATGTGAGGAGTCTGGCACCAATATATATAGGTGAGTATCCAAAGCCACATCTTCCTAAATTAACCACACCCACAGCCCAACCACTAAGTCGGAAACTGGCACAGCTGTGGCCGTCACAAACCTCATTGACAGCGTCACCAATCTGTGGCGATACAAATGATGGACACTTTTGTTACTGGCTTGAGATTTCAGGTCTATAACCCCACTCTCTAACTGCATGTTGTTATTTCCAGCATACTTGGTTGTTTAATGATGTATTGTCTGTTGTAGAGACACCACCAATGTTCCCACTGGTATAAAGAATGGAAACAGAATTCATTAAAACATTACATGCTGCCTTTATACTTTTGTTCAGTGTATTAAAACAGAAAGTCTGCCAGTATTCCTCTTCTGTATAAACAAGTGAGAACAGTTGTATCTGAGTTTGACATTCATTCTTGGTCTTGGAAAAAACGCAGTGCAACAAATAATTTACACTTAATGTGGAGTTTTCTTGTAAACAAATTAAAGTTACATCCCTATTCAGTTGTTCCTGCCAAAACACATCATGTTTTATTAGTAAGGAAGACCCTTTTCTTCCTCATGAAACTTTTAGTAATCAGATTTTTTAAGCATTTTGAATTGTGCATCGTTTACTGTCTTGCAGTTTGTTTCTCTGTTGCCTTTTGTTGATTGCTTGAACACTCGCACATCTTTGCATCCTCGCCCAAGGACACACCTGTCCTCTCTGGCTCTGAACCAAACTCCACAGGGTTCCTTTAACATCCAGCTTGAGTGAAACAGTCGAAAGCTCCACGTGTCAGTAAGTGGACCTTGAGTTTGTGTTGTATCAGCTGCTGTTTTGAAGGTCGTGGACAAGAAGCCCTAACGGCAAAACTGAGCAAACTATCTGCTGATGAAGACAATGTGATACAGTCAGAAGAACAACAGAACAAAACAAGTAAGCGGAGATTGTTATATCAATTATTAAATATTTAAGGAATTGTTTTGTCCACTGAACAGGATGTTTTACAGTTGACAGATTGTGGAGACACAACAAGAAGAATTTTGAAGCCTCCTGGAGAAATCTTAAGAAATGAAAATATTAAGACAACAGTTATTTTAAAGAACAAGAAAAGGTGAGTGTATCCTGCAAAAACAAAACCCAATTCAGACCAAAGACCACAACAAACCTGGCAACAAGACTCCGCTTGACCAAACCATTTCACCAATACCAAGAGCCCACTACAACCTTAAGACACCAAAAAACAAGCCTTAGAAAATGACCTTAATAGCAAATCCCCCTTTGCTATGGCCTGGTTAAAATGGCCACAACAACATGTAGACATCAAGGATAACCGATAATGTGGAAAATATTTTGTTAACCCTCTGAACCTCAAGAAGTTTGTTGGTGTTTTTCTTTTGGTTTTTTTGGCTCCTGCAACTCCTACAAATTGGGTATTGCTCTTGTCCATGTTGAGATTTCAATTTGGCAGTTTCAGTATTGTAAATGTGAACATTAGCTTCTTTGGACGTCGCTTAGAAGGCCAAAATGAAGAGTAAGAATCGACATAACTAGGGATAAATACTGAGGATCATTCATAAATTGGTACTGACA
>OMNN01100581.1:3020-14775 GCA_900302755.1 Chromis chromis | reverse complement strand
ATGTGTTATATTTTGAGGATGATTTAAAGCAGTAAGTTTATTTGGCCTTTTACCAAAATGAAATTATCTTCTGTAACAGTAAAACCCTGGTAAAACCTTATTTGGACCCATACGAAAACTCAAATAGGATCAGTAAGGTAAAAACTAAGTTTCCTTAGAGGGCAGAATACAGGTAGGCAGGGGGAAGGCATCAGAGCCAATGTGGTGAGAAAAAGCAGACAAACATCAAAAATATATAAGAGGTCAAAATCCAAGGCTGGCAGGCAGATGCAGGGGGAAAAAGCAAGGAGGCACATCGATCTTCTGGCAGAAGTCTTGTATGTGCTGCAGGGACACATTTGTGTAAATAAATATTATTCTGAATTTGCTGGTTTGCTGTGTCTTTGCTGTTTGTGCCTGAGTCTTTGACTTCTTGTGACACATTCACATACACAGCTAGCATAGCATAACATTTAAACATGGCTAAGCATAGGATTGCTCATGTTAATGTGCATTTACTGTTTGGAGGTTTAGAGCTGTATGTTGAGATCTGTTGTAGGATTAAGTCATTGGGTATTTGGCTCCACATGGTTGTTGTTGTGGCCTTATTGTTTCATGCATGAGCACATGGTGAAGGCAGAACAAAGACAGACTCTTTAATCCTCTTGTAAGAACATGTAGTTGAATTATTTTGTAAATATTGTGTTTTGCTTCTGTGTTCTTTAATAAATGTTTGTGTATATCTGCTGGTCTAGTTAATGTTGCCAACCTCTACTCCAAAATCCTTCAACCTAGCCTAGCCTAGCTATCGATATGGTGATAGTTATACATTTAGTTCTTAATCAAAATGTCAAATTGATGGTTTAGTCTATTTTATGAGGTTCCGTCTATTTTCCTTTCAATCGAAGGTGGTGCCTAGAGGAGTGATTTTTTTGAGATTATTTTAATAACCTGTTAACACGGTTGCACCTACAATGTTATAATTGACAAGGGAGGTTACCCCATCTAGGAGCTATAGCTGTCCCTGCATCCCAGCAAGGGTGCAAGTTGGAAGCCAGGGATTATGTTCCAGGATGTATTGACAGAAGCCTCAAGTGCAGTCCCCTTTATATTAACTGGGCACTGGAGCCTCACTTTTCGATGGCAAACACCTAGAAGATGTAGATGATGCAGACTAACTGTCAAAGAGCCAGAGTGGGCTTTTGTTGTCCACCTTGACAACTTAAAAAAAAGGTGCAACACCAGTAAGCTTTATTTTGGTAATGGACTGATGTGTGTATCAGGGTGGCTGAACAACAGTTTCTTCTTTCAGTTCAGACTAAGGGAGAAAATACAACCCAGTGCATTCTGTTCAGCTGTTGTAGGGTGAACGCCTAATCACAGTCTGACAATGCACAACACATCCAGAATTTGTAGTGTAGAGGTAACCCAGGGACCAGTCAGAGGGGCTCCATCCACACTCATGTTGTCATGTTAAAACAGCACTCTGAAGAGAAAGCGTTCTCTGTCCAGTTGAGCGTTTTGGCAATATTTTAGAACCAATCACCATTCATACTAATGCACCTGAAAGCGCATATCACATGACCATTTTGTACACTGGCAAACAACGGAGGAAGAAAAGCAATGGTATAAGCTTAGACAAAGGTTCTTCACTTGGACCAACAACAAGGTGGAAGCACAGCAGAGACAACAAGATCAGCAATGTCTGTACTTTATAATCCATGTTAAGTAAACTACTTTTAGTCAAGGCTAATGTGTTTAATTTTTTGCAGAAGAGGTTTTGTGTGTAGTGGTTTAACCAAGTTACCTTTCAGCTGAGAGTGAAACCCGACAAAGGATTCATGTTTACACACAGACTCTGCCTTTATTAACTCCACAAAGTGAAATGTTTGACCAGAAGTCACACATACATTTTTCAAAATTATAACAAATAAATAAAAGGAACAAAAACTTTTCAAAAGTTACTCCTGTCCATTTATTTCAGCAAAGGTTGCTATAACAAAAGTAGTCCAGGTTTTCCTGATCATTCCTTCAATAAAGTTCAGTCAACAAAACTCAAATACTCGTTCGTGGTAGTCAAACAATGCCAAAAAAAGGAATTTCATAAGATACAGATCACTTACCTCAAAATGAAAAGAAAATCCACACAAGAACCCTGACGTTTGCTGAACCAAGCGAACAAAGAAGAGAATATAAAGAGTCAACAAGATGCAGGCTAGCCTTCACCAACTCATGCTCTCTTTGGGATTATTGCTGCACTTGAGTTGAGTTTGTAAATTGGATCCTTCAGTTTAGTTCAAGCCGATGCCTGTTCAAAAAAGACCACAAATGTCAAACAAAGAGTTCTTGCTGTCAGAACAGAGCAATAACAATATGTCTTACCATTGTTAAAACTGAGTCAAGGCTGTTCTATTTGCAAGTAAAATACACAGTTAAATGGGGTTTACACCCTGCTGAGCTGGACTAGCACTAAGCCTTGCCAAAGTGCAACAGTCTACACCAGGTTAACCTGTGATACATCAGTATGTTGCTATAGTCCCACGGTAAGAGACAGAGCAGTACTGCTACCATGTTTTCAATTGTGGTGAGCGAGGGGGAGGAAGGTGTGGTGACCTGTGCAGCTTGAAGCAAGAATAAGTTTAAACCTACTCATAACCAACTCCACCCTGGGAGTTTCACCCAATGAATTGTTTTTACCTCTGACCAATAACAACAAGGCAAACAGGTTTGTTTACACGAAAGCAAAAGATGTGGACCCATAAAGAAAAATTAATGTTACTTTATTAATAAATAGTTTGAATCAGATAAAAAACTGCTTAAAACACCGCTCATACAAATACTTAAAAAAGGGGGGATGTGAGCCGGATCAGAGGCAGGAAGGGGGCCAATGATGGAGGAGGTGCATCGCAGGGAAGAGTTACCCAAAGCACACGTGAACATACACTCACACACTCACACATGCACTAATGGAGGGTCAAACCAGGGGTGCACAGCACAATAGATAGAGATACACCACCTGAGGACACCAGCCCCACCTACCTGCGACTCTCAGCTTCTGACAGGACAGGAAGGGAACACACTCAGTTAGTGGGGTAAACAAACAACAAAATCTCCTGAGGGCTGTACTACAAAGCGAGTTCAACATAGCTTTCTTTGTGTCAAGTCAACTCGACAAAAACTAAAGCGCCAGTCAGAGTTAACAGGTATCATGAAGGTGGTTTTCAACTTTCTTTGTCAACTCAGGCTTTCTGCTTCAAACTGTGTGAGTGTTCACATTAAAGGGGGCCTTTAACATGTCATGTGACTCTTCTTCCACACAATATGAAATGATGGTGTACAGCTGCTTCAGTCAACAGCTTGTTTTAATTGAGAACAATGAAAAATGTAAAGAAAAATGATGATGGTAAAAAGTGCTGCTATACAGCAAATGATGCAGGGCAGGAATGCTAGAAACCTTTTAAACATGTGTAATGTATTTATTACCTCCGCCAAGCGCGAAGCTTGTTTTTGCCGGCGTTTATCTGTCTGTCTGTCTGTCTGTCTGTCTGTCTGTCTGTCTGTCTGTCTGTCTGTCTGTCTGTCTGTCTGTCTGTCTGTTTGTTTGTTTGTTAGCAAGATAACTTGAAAAGTTATGAACAGATTTTGATGACATTTTCGGGAAATGTTGATAATGGGCCAAGGAACAGGTGATTAAATTTTCTTGCTGAGCAAGCAGCAGAAGCTACCATGGAGATCTAGCAGGTTAAAATGTCACCAGCGACTGTCAGTACAGCCACCGGCCCACTGTTTCTGTTATACATGAGACTTACGTCAATAGCACAAATAATAATTTAAAATAGAACACTGGCACCCTGTTGACTACATACCAAACAGGCTGTATCTCACATACCTGGGAGGGGAGCATGTCTGGAGTATCCAGGTACAGCTGCTACATTAAACAAAGCATGCATTTACCATACATGCAACATTGCCACATAGATAAACAAAGAAAAGGAGGACCTACCCCCAGCAATCTGTGAGTTGCACAAGAATGGCGGGATCACAACCACGATGTCTGCAAATGCATAAATAACTGATATACTGACCAGATATGGCAAGAATATATATCCTTTATTTAACCAGGTAAAAACTCATTGAGATTAAAATCTCTTTTCCAAGAGTGACCTGGCCAAGAGGGCAGCATGAATAAAACAAAGCACTGCAGCTGCAACGATTGCTCCATATCTGCCACAATTACAGACACCCGGTGACAGGAAGTGAGGCAACAGGAAGGGAGGCGTGCACTTAGCTTCAGAGGGAGAGAGAGCGGTCAGAGGACCACTACCCACATTTTACAGTATGCCTACCTAAAATGATTGGTGGACGACTGCTGCATAATTAAGAGGGAAAGTACAAACCAACTTACGCCTGGCAGGACTACATATTCTGCTACACAAAGACTACTGCAATTAAACAGATGGACCACAGTTGATTCACTTACCAACACATTTCAAGGAAAACAACAAGCATATAGAAACTACCTGACCACATTTTAGCCACTGATTTCTCATTTCTGCCTTCATAATATCAATATGCTTCATAGCTTAGCTTTCTTTGTGTAAGTCAGTTTGTTTGACTTGACCTGAGCCGTAGAGAAAGAAAGAGGGACCAGAATTATGACAGGGATGTTCTGAGTAAGCAAAAGTCTCAAATTCTGTCATCTTCTACTACATTTTCACTTTGGAAAATACTACTGGCCAGCTATCACTAGCACTGTGTCAGCAGGAACATGTGGTTGATTTTAATACTCTCATCATGAACATTTTTAGTCCTGCCCATTTAGCCAGTCTTTGTAACCTCCTGGTGACAGCCATCTTGAAAAAGTAAAATATATTCTGTTAATCCCACCAAGTTTGAGCTCGCACTGTGTCTCTTAACACAGCAGCTGTTTTTCCAAAGGAACTCATCCTCTCCTCCTCCTCCTCCATCTCTGTCTCTTCTCCACCCTCAGCCCTCCCGTCTCCACCTCTTCCCTGTCACTAATCCCAGCCTTTTGTGAGGTTCCTTCCCCTCTCCATGAGCCATTGCTAAGGGATTAACTCCCCAAGTGTCAATCAATAGTGTTTTCCTTTCTCCTTCACCCTCCTCCTCCTCCTCCTCCACCACCTCCACATCTCTCCAGTCTTTTAATTGAACATCAAGTCTTGCTGGGGGGGTGGGGTTCTTCCACTCCTCTTTTTCCTTCTCTGCCTTTTTTTCTCTCACCCTCCTTCTGCCTGGCTGTTTGATCAATCTTTAGATCACCGAATTTGGAAAATGGAGGGACAGAAGAAAGGCCAGAAAGAGTTAAAATGGAGGGAAATGAAAATAATGTGTGAGAGAATGTGTCAAAGTTTGATAAACATCAAGGACTCTCACTTTTGAGAGAGGGTTTCCCTGCTTATGTTGATGCATGTGTCTGTCCCCTCTCCTTCTTTCTCTGGTGTCCTTCTGGCCAGGAACTGAGACTTGTTTTCAATTATTCACCGTGATCAAGCAGACCGTCCCCCTTAATACACATATGATTTGTTCACACATATTCCGTCAGACATGGATGACAAGGTGCAAATCCAGCTGTTGTGATAGTTTAGTATACACAAGGTGAATAGCGTCTGGAGGAGAGAGACAGCCAAACCTTTATCTCTGCTTGTGTTGTCATGAAGCAACTAAAAAGGTCTAACACCTAAAATGATCCATGTTTAGTCAAGAAACTGACTCAGTTGTATTTACATTCACACACTCTAAATGCAGTGTGACCCTCGTTTCTTTTTTGAGGGGCCAGATATTTACTTTCTACTTTCCAAAAGTAATTTCATTTTTCATTTTCTCACTATTTGACATTTTGTGTTTGTGTTGGCTGCTGTTCTATAGGAGCAGGAGGGAAAGTGCCTTGTGATGTTTTGGCTTGACACAAATACTCTTTAAAACTAAACAGAGGTTTAAAACAAGCTTTCAAGCAGGCAATGCCTCACACTCATATACAGTCTGGTATATCTAAGTTAACATTAACAACTTAACTAAAAAAGCCAGGTTAAATAATCAGTTGGGGTTACTAGTACATCTAATATATTGCACATTTCCAGTCATGTCACTAATCTGCTGCTCTCAGCTTCGTTTATTCACCAGTTCAATCCATGGTACTATTTTTCACAGTTGGTGTTAATCTACGTCAGTAAAACTCAACATCTCCTACCACTAAGAAGAAAGTTGGAAGGCTTTAATGACAGTAGTCTGCAACATGTGGTGTTGTGAGCTCCACAACAAATGAATCCAGTCTCTTTAGCATCTTTATGACACTGAAAATGATCAGCCATGTTAAGTCGCCACTTTGTTCTTGGGAGATGCCTGCACTTATTTCAATGTGTCTCCTGTGTCTCTATGCACCATGCAAACCTGCACTCTCCACCTCCATGGCAGAGATTCAGGAAAAATGAGTTGTCATACAAAACCCTGTACATCTGGGCGACTAGAGCGAGCTTCCTGTAACTAGATGTAAGTATCTCCAGATATATGTGTATAAATATGAATATATAAAATAATTGATGTAAAAAGCATCATTTTTTTGCATTAGAGAGAGCAAAGTTAGCATGACCCATGAAGTCACAATAGCCACATTCACAGGAAATATGGCAGGTAGAAATAAACAGTAATTCTCATTTGAATGTTCCAAAGTGTGGAGAGACATCACCAAGATCTGCTAAACAACTGTTAATGTGAGAGTATATGAGGGTACTCACACAAAGGAGGGATGACAAGTCCCTGAAAGCATATCTGCTTTCCATCATGTTAAAATAAGAACTTCTGTTAACTTGTGCAGGTTGAATGGTCATCCTTGGCCTAGCATTGGTGTGATGCCATACTCTGTGATCTGCAGTCAACACTGATTTACCCCTAAGGCAGAGAAATCTGTAATTCACTTAATTAACTTATTTGCTGAATGATAAAAGCTGAATTGATATTATTTTCACTATGATGTTTCTACATTAGCTTGTGTGGCCTCTGCGGCTGCAGCACAGTCATTTTTACTGGCAGAAAAAGGAAAAACTCAGTCAGGACAGTAAATTTGTAGTGAAAGCCCTATAAGCCTTCAACAGAATCTAAGTGGCTTAGTTGTGATACAGAGTGAAAGAAAAACAGTAACTGTCTGGTTTATTCAAGTACATCTTATTTTAATATCACAAATTTCAGAAACAGGCCACTCTACTTATACTGTTTTCACACAAACAGAAAACTCAAGTTTAACTCTGAGTATTTGGTATTTCACAGTATTTGAGTGACTCTGTAGTGTTATTTAATGTAACTCAGTAGGCCGTGCACTACATTCATATTTAGTGTTACTCAGCATTTCACTGTTAAACACATTTCAGTATTCTGCAGGTGTAGAACAAAGCACTTGGTTTATCATCAGATGACAGACAAGCTCTCTACATTCTTTACGTGTAGTTGAGGGTTCATTTATAACTCCATGTTATTTGAAAAACTTTCAGTTGTCCTCTTATTTTACTCCCTGACAGAGATGACAGGCTCTTTAGTTTTGTTCAAGTGATCCATCTTTAAAGATGACTTTGAGCTAAAACTATAGTAACATATGCTTTCAGACAGCACAAATATCACAGCTGCTCCCACCTTCATTTGCCAGATGGATGTATCGGGTGATGACGATTAAAAATCTGCTGTGAAACATCAACTTTTGATATGTTGCCAATAGGCAATATCTTTTTTTTTGGTGATACAGTAGTCGTAGTAGTATTAAATGGTATTCACACTGATGAAGTGAATTCAGAAGTGGATTTAGAATGACTGAAATCTATCCCAACATTATACTGAAATGAACATGACACCTGGTAAACATTAAGGAAGTAAAGGCTTTCTCAGGTAAATAGTTTGAGATTTCACTTTTTTGGAAAATATATCAAAAAAAGAAACAGGACAATAAACACGGGGTTAACACCACAGAAGTCATGACAAAGATACCAGGCTGGTCTCGTACATGTCTCTGGTTGAACAGGATCCCATGTATGTCCATCTCTGTTTTTTGACAAATGCCTTTATCAGATCCATCATCTGACTTCCTGTGGAAATTGATTATTTTTTTCCTTTCTCTGTTTTCTCTTCTTCCAGACTCTCCAGTGTAGCAGGCAGCTGACACTTGCAGGTTAACAGGCTTCACTGCTATCACATAATCTCAGTATCATGTTCTCTTTCTCAGCAATCTGAGGTCAACAACTGCACTAACAACGCAGCATCAGCTTTATCACAGCCCATCTAACCCCTGCTTTGATTCTGGACCATCTTCTACTTAGTCTAGTGTTACACCAGTACAGACACACACTTCCAGTCCAGGCTCCCCTGCAGTGATGACAACCAAAAACATTAGCGCTAACTGGCTCTTATAGAGTTGGAGGATTCAGGCTTGGCTGAACTAAAACAATGCCTGGTTAGTGCCCAGCCCATTAAGAACCCTGATAAAAATCAATGGAGGATCAATAAAAATCAATGGGAGCTAATGGCCAAAGGCTTTTTCCTCTTAAAGGTCAGTTCAGGTTGTGGGTCGCTATCAGACCATCAGCGGCGTCACTGGACCATTAGCTCCTGCAGGGTGACTGTTGGAGACTACGAATTAGAAAACAGATGTGTGAGTTCATCACCTGGTGGTGGTGAGGCTCAGAGTGTAGGGCCATGTGTGTGTTTGTAGAGAGAAGAGGGGCTCGTATAAGGCAAACATCAGCAGGACAGGGTGGGCTACAGAGGAGAAAAGGATTGAAGAATAAAAGACTAGCAGAGACAGGAAGAGGTTTATTTCTGTCATAGTTTACAGATCCATGGTAGGAAAAACATGTTTGGCAACACCACAAAGGGTGGGTTTGAGATTGCACTCACCATAAAATAACAATTTTTGTCATTTCTATAAATTCCTAACATGACCTGTGTCTAAACTAACCTTACAAATCATTTCATATGAAAATATCCTCAAATTTCATTGGTAGCTTCTCAAATTCAAATAGCCTGACTGCCAGCTGCTGATTCTACTCATGTGCTCCAGCCTTCTTCGTGCAGCCAACTGACCATCTTCAGGCATACAGATTCTACACCACTCCATCCCTGAGCCTGGTTCTGTTTGAGGTTTTTGGTTCCTTCCCACCATCGCTGACTGCTCGCTCACAGGGAATCCAAAGGAAACTTTGGATTGTTGAGCACTCTGTTTAAAATGTGTAAGGTCTTCACCTTACTATGTTTAGTGCTATGAGATAATATATGTTGTGAATTGGTGCTATATAAATAAAATTGAATTGAAGTGAACCCCAAGCTGCTTCCAGCTGGTCATGTCCAGCACCCAGCCCTTTGCTTTCTGTTAAAGACTGTTATTAATAAGTGCACCTCTTCTAGCATTACTCTCAGTGTTCTGTTTCTGGCTCCAAACTAAGACAAAAGCCTCACACAAACAATAACCAAAATACTCGTCAGACGTATTGATAATGAAAATAATCTCCCACATCCACTTTACAGCTCTCATATGATGGAATAATATGACCTTGTTTGGGATTTTATGTTTGGTTAATAAATGGACACACAAAAAATTAAAGCAATTTGACAAAACATAACTTTACAACAGAAGAGATAAAATGAAATATTAGGGACTTAAAACTTGACTTGATTTTGAGATGGGGACGGCAGGGAAGATCCATCAGAGCTGATCCTGTATTTCAGAAGTTAATTAAATTATATAGCAGAATTAGAGCAGAGTAAAATCAGGGCTTTTGCTGCATTTCAGTGTGTCGCACACAAAAATGTATGAGAATTAGCTTAACAAAGTGTAATATGTCCATTTTTTAAGCTTAAACATAGTAAAGGCAACTTACCAAACAGCCATGTGAAACACTGACTACTGATGTCTACAGGGTCCCTGATCACAAGACTCAATACAAACAACATACTGTATTTAGTATAGTTTAGTTTGAAGGGTTTTATCTGTTTGCTACTGTGCCACAAAATCTGTACACTTAGTGTGAGATGGTTTAGATGGAAGTTTTACCTGCATGAACATGTTGTCTAAGAGAGTGAAGGTCATCGATTCTAAAAATTAGGGGGGTCATGAGATGAAAATGGAAAAACACTATGTATAATGATGAGGAGAAAAATGAAATGTTTTGTTTTGTTTAGTCCAGAATATTTCTCTGGACACTAATGACAATTTTTATTAGAAAACAGCTGAATAAACAGACCAAAACTGTAAAAAAAATAAATAAATGTTGGCAATGCTCAACGGGTGGCTGTGGCTCAGGTGGTAGAGCGGGTTGTCCATTGATTGCAAGGTTGGTGGTTCAATCCCCAGCCCCTCCACATGCCGAAGTGTCCTTGGGCAAGACACTTAACCCGAAGTTGCTCCCAATGGCAGGCAGGCACCTTACATGGAAGTCTGTCACCATTGGTGTGTGAATGAATGAATGAGAAACACATTGTAAAGCACTTTGAGTACCACTAAGGTAGAAAGGCGCTATATAAGTGCAGACCCATTTACCATTTATAACCCACAGTGGAAACAGAAGAATGCTGACTCCACACAAACTACTGTGGAACCAAAAATATCAAACAACTGTCACCAAGTGGGGGTGACCAACCAATATCACAAGAAAAGAAAACCATTCAGTAACTTAGGGGTTGAGAGAAAAGACAAACAACACCATCCTCTTCTGTAAGGCCTGCCACAAGTTTTCAGCAGTGGGAGACATGTGGGATGTAGTACTTCAAATTAAACTGAGGTAATATTTGCCAGTGGCATTGTGTTATGTCATAATTTAACACAAGAATACCAAAGTAATAGACAAATGCCTTAAAGTAGTTTGGTAATTCAAAGAGCAAACTCGGTCCTGCACCACCAAAGCTAAAAGGTCGGACTAAAGGTTGACCTCATTAGTGAAATGATGATCTGACAGCTTCTCTGTTTGTGTTATAGCTCATTCTGTATGTTTATGTACTCAACCTGCAGTGTGTACCTTCTCTTACCACTTAGCTTTTGAGTCTAGTCAAGGTGCAGAGGTGCTTAATCCTGCTCTTCACAGCTGGCAGAGCCGCTTTGTGATCTTCATCTCTGTGCAAATATCTGGGAAAGGGAGTGTGTGAAAGAGATGTATGACCATGCACACACACACACACACACACACACACACACACACACACACACACACGGATGTGGTGCAGAAAACGAGAGTCCAGTTAGTTTTTCTCACGTGTAGTTGCTGTAAAAATGGTAAATGGTCTGCATTTATATAGCGCCTTTCTACCTTAGTGGTACTCAAAGCGCTTTACAATGTGTTTCTCATTCACCCATTCACACACCCATTCACACACCAATGGCGACAGACTTCCATGCAAGGTGCTAATCTGCCATTGGGAGCAACTTCGGGTTCAGTGTCTTGCCCAAGGACACTTCGGCATGCGGGGGGGACTGGGGATCGAACTGCCAACCTTGTGATCAGTGGATAACCCGCTCTACCACCTGAGCCACAGCCGCCAAAGTGTGAGGCAAATATAAAAATAACAGCAGATAACAAGGGCACCACCTCTAGGATACTCCCATGTTTCTGGTTCTGTTTTTTTTTAATGCCAAAGAAGCAACAATTTCCATTTTACAAAGCTCCTATGGGACCTCCATCCTGTATCCTAAAATTCTAATTCTCTTCTGCAGGCTGAGAACTTCCAGGTTTATCTGACTCCGCAGCTTTTCCCAAGTTATTTTGCTTTGAGAGAGTCAACAACC